>SNQJ01S0123320.1:24506-42829 GCA_010110895.2 Picea sitchensis | reverse complement strand
TTAAATTTTATCTACTTTGAATGATTGTGTTTATTATTAATGGAAGTACATAACTAGCTAATTTTCTTTCTTTCTACTTAATTGTAATTTCCTTTCCATTTGAGGGTTGTAAGAACCTATATAGTGTTATATTCTAATATATGTTCTACCTTACCATTGAAACATTGTCATATTGTAAACTAAGATCTGATATAACATGTTCCTTTGTAATTCTACTTCTACAATATAACAATGAGCATTGAAGATGATAAAAACTATTCATTCATTTAGAAAGTTTGAGACCCGAAGTGGGAACCCCTTGATTTATAATGAATGATTGCTTCATAAAATCTAGGATGTTGCTATCAAGATTCAAAATTTCCATTGGAGGACCAACACTCCCTTTTATATTTTGTGGTTATATTATATAAATTTAGGATGTATAAATATATTCAAAACGAGCATATAAATTTGTTAAAGGCAAAGGTTTCTAAATTAAAGTTTTGAAGTTTCATGTTTATGAGAAAATACCTAACAACCAAGAACACTATTTCTTTGTAAGGATGTTGGGATTTTTTATCAATTAAAAAATGTTTTCTAAAAGCACATCAACATAGATCTCTAGGACAATGGATGGAACTTTTGAAATTAAAATCATTTTTTCTAGAAGCATATCAACGAGGATTTTTAGGAGGGGATGGAACCTTGTAAGGTACCAAAAGGAAATATGCAAAGTAGTAGCATAATTATTACCAAAATGGTTAAATGAAAGAGACGAAACAATAACCACAATGACAATATAGATCCAAAAGGTGATACCTTTGTTATCCTAAGAACAATGTTCACTTGCCTCTTCAAGGGGGAAACCTCCAACAGAGCAGAGCTTGAGTACACGTGATTCAACAAGACAAGATTTTCCTTACTTTCTACCCCTATATATACTATTTCTATCTTCTTTAGGAGGGGAAACATCACCGTCATTTTAAAAAGTTTCCTAAAAAATGGCCATAAAAAGCTTTCTCTCCTTACATTTGTGCCCCGAGAAATATTCTTCATCATAGTTGTAACAAAGACCCTTAAGTTGGAATTCAACCATTTCTGCTCTGGTTAATTTCTAGACCTTAAGAGGAGGGGAAGAAGGAGCTGGATTGGTGGGGTAGGAACATGGAATAAAGGATGTATTTTTTATTGGAGAATATACTACCTATTGTGCTTCCTTGGCTCGATGAGTGGCTTCAAGCTAAGTCTAGGGGTGAGTTATTAGGAAGTGAGATCAAATGTCATCCTTGAGGTCACTAATAAAGCATTCACGAAAGAAGGTGTCTGACATGCCTTCAGTTTAGAAATCCCATTTCTCAAAAGCAATGATGTAGTCTTCAACTGTATCAGACTATTTAAGCTTGGTCAAATGGCCCAAATGATGAGTGTATGTGTCAAAGAATTCATAAAGGTTCGCAACAAATTAGGCCCAAGCAATATAACCTCGGTGTGAATTTTTATGCCATTGCTAGCATTTTGGATCCAAATAGAGGACACTGACACTAATTTTGATTAAGACATAAGTGATACCATGCAATGAGAAATAATGTTCCATTTAATTTGAACCAACTCGTGGGGTCCGATCCATCAAATTTATTCACCTAGACTTTAGGAAGACACATGTCACAAGCAAGGGGGTTAGAATGAAAGGCCATGGAATGGGGTGAGTCAATTCCCTCTTGGTGTGAAGGTGTTTTAGAGTAGAGAGGATCCTTGTATTAATGAACCCGTCGGTCAAGGATTTCATTTCGGGAGAGAGAGCATCAAGTGTAGTGAACTTGGAATTTATGGTGGCAATGTTTGAAGTAACTTGATTGAAATTGTGATTGTTCTTATCTAGAGCTTCTTTGAATGCAATTTGGAGGTTGGTGAAGGACTTGTCCAGGGAAGTGATGTGATTTTCAAAGTCTTGGTTGTGAGTGGTCATCGTGGAGATAAGCTAGCAAGAATAGGGTTGGTGGGTCTACACAAGAGGGCTTATGAGAGAGTGGTATCACTGCAATCAAAGTGAAAGCATGAATCTAGTGAGATGGGTCCCAAAAAAGGGTATCATGGAGGTTGGGTGGGTCCAAAAAAATAAATAAAGGATTACGAGAGAGGGGTACCATCGCGATCAGTTCGAAGAGAGGAATCTAGTGGGATAGGCCCCAAATAAAGGTGCTAGTGGGACCACTATATATAGACACACACACACACACACACACACACACACACACACACACACACACTCCTATCTGAATAATACTACAGTGACAGAATGTCCAAATTCTTAATAGTGAAGAATGTGTAGGAATTTCATAGCCTAAATGTAGGAAGCATGGTTGCTCACACTGGATGTGGAAACTTTCAACATTGTTTCTGTTTTGTTCTATTCCGACAACAAGGGTTAGGGTTTTGAAGGTTCCTAAGGATAAGGGGGTGCCATGTGCTATATCTCTCTGATATACCAATGAGGTCCAACAATATTACTTGGTCAAATATCTTATGTTTCTAACTAAGGAGGGTTAATTGTACCTTTAGTCATACTACCCGATTACCCAGGTACATGAGAGTAGTCTTCTCCAATGTTGTTCTCAGTGCCACTATAGAAGCCAGACAGTCAAATGGTTGAGCTAAAGTTGGTATCAAGATACCTATAGGACTCCCGATATACCTGACGGAAGGAGGAAGTGAAATTCCATGTACATATGTTGTCTGATGCGGTACTACTCGAAGGGGTACCAACATGGGTTACAAGGATTTCCAATAAGGTGAAACTATGTGTAGTTCCTATGTGCATTCTTCCCCAACTGCAGTTTTACCCACTTAACGACATATCATTGTGCTTTATAGATGTTGGAACATGTCTCTAGCTTGATTTTTTTTTTTTCTAAAAATATGTAGAGGAAAGAGCTCTTATATCACTTGTAAGGTACCGGAAGGAAATATGCAGAGTAGTAGCACAATTATTACCAAAATAATTAACAGAAAGAGACGAAATAGTAAGCACAATGACAATATAGATCCAAAATATGAAACCTTTATTATCTTGAGAACAATGTTCACTTGCCTCTTCAAGGGGGCATCTTCCAACAGAGTAGAGCTCGAGTACAAATGATTCAACATGACACAATTTTCCTTACTTTCTACCCCTATATATATATTATTTCTATCTTCTTGAGAACATTCTATAGGAAGAACTTTCTCAAGGTGGAATCTTCTAGTAGGTCTTCTTACATTAGACGTGTTCACATTATTACATAGGCCTTATTTACTAATGACGACCTTTATTACATAGCAAAACATATTATTCTGTCTACTTGAGGGTTTAGGGAGGTTAGGACCCTAAAAAACTTTTAAAATCAAAATCATTTTTTCTAGAACCATATCAACATAGCTTCTTAGGAGAATGGATGGAACTTTTAAAATCAAAATCATGTATTGACACGTGTCTTGAGAAAAAATAAATTAAAATATTCTACCTATGTGTAGGATGTCCACTTCTAGAAGAGCTTAAGCCAAGTGTCATCCATATATGAAGGACCAAAATCCTCATTGCTTTTCAAAATGACTACTATGAGGAGAGGATGGTTTAAATATTGTGGACCCCTTGTCCATTGTTCTCTAATGTGGTGTCAAGTGATATATAAATATTAACTTTGCACTAAAATGACCATCACATATCAAATGTTGGGAGGATGGTTCAAATCTTGTGGAAACCTTGTCTATTGTTCTCTAATGTGGTGCCAAGTGATATATAAACATTAAAGTTGTACCAAAATGACCCTGGATTAGGAGATGAGGGGAGAACGATTCAAATCTTGTGGACACCTTTCCCATTGTTCTCTAATGTGGTGCCAAGTGATATACAAATATTAACTTTGCACCAAACTAACATTCGATTAGGAGAAGTTGGTAAGACCTTTCATAGAAACATTATGTGGAGTATGGCATGTTGTTGGTTAGAATATTCTGATGATTAAGTTGGAATATAATTGACAGGAGACTGACAAGACCAACTTGAAGTGAATGTTTTTAAGATTATGAAGCCTCAAAATACTATGACTTTGACGACAACTAGGAACCTTGTAAGGAGCTCAATTTAGTTCACATTAAGGGCTCCCATATCCCAATTTCAATATAGAAGATGAAAAATAAATTAAACACAAACTCTCCAATTCGGTAATCTCCTATGCTATCTAATTAAAGTTGTATTGTTGGGATGCATACTTTTTGGTTAAAGCATTCAAATAATTTTTGTTGAAATGATTTTTTATATTTAATCATATATTTTTTTCATTTAATTTCTAAACTATTAAGTATGAACTTCTTCATTTTAATTTATTCTTATAAGGCCAATAAACTTTATGATTTATTATTGCAAAATAGACCATAAAAAAGAGAGCTGAAATTTGAAATTTGTTAATATATTCTCATAAGGCCAATAAACTTTACAATTTATTATTGCAAAATAGACAACCAAAAAGAGAGCTGAAATTTAAAATTTGTTAATAGTATCAATCAAATCAAATCTTAAGTGGTAGTAATCACACGTTTTCTCTACCACTCTTGTCAATTTCAATATAGAAGATGAAAAATAAATTAAATACAAACTCTCCAATTTGGTAATCTCCTATGCTATGTTGGGATGTATACTTTTTGGTTAAAGCATTCAAATATTTTTTGTTGAAATGATTTTTTATATTTAGTAGTATATTTTTTTCATTTAATTTTTAAACTATTAAGTATAAACCTCTTCATTTTAATTTATTCTCATAAGGCCATTAAACTTTATGATTTATTATTACAAAATAAACCACAAAAAATAAACAAAAAAAGAGTTGAAATTTAAAATTTGTTAATATATTTTCATAAGGCCAATAAACTTTACAATTTATTTTGATAACCAAAAAAAACTGAAATTTGAAATTTGTTAATAGTATCAATCAAATAAAATCTTGAGTGGTAGTAATCACACGTTTTCTCTACCACTCTTGTCAAATTTATCATTAATTAAAAGATGTAATAGGCCTACCATTGAGAACATATTATAGTAATTGTATGAAGGATAGATATATGGGTTAGTTCTTTCTCAAATTTAAACAACATGACAAATGGATAAAACATTTAAGGACATTTTTCCTAACTATTTATGAGCACATTTAAGGACATTTTTCCTAACTATTTATGAGCACTAGACACTACATCTAAAAGTAAACTTGGTTTGGATTAAAATTTAGACACTTCTATAAATATGTATAAAACTTATTGGTTGTGGGTTGTTTTAGTGCTTGGAATGGGCAATGTTTAGTGCTCCACATTTATTGTATGAACGTAGTGTCATCTAGGAAAGGGATTGGAGCAATTCTAGAGTCAATATTACATAAAAAAGGGATTGGAGCAATTCTAGAGTCAATATTTTGTCTTATTATAACATATTACATGTAATATGTTATAACATATATGTTATATGTTATAACATACATATATGTTATACGTATAACATACATATATGTTATACGTATAACATACATATATGTTATACATATATGTTATAATGTATAATATACATACATATATTATACATTATAACATATATGTATGTTATAACGTATAACATATATGTTATATATATACGTATACATATACGTATAACATATATGTATGTTATACACATAACATATATGGTATATTGTATATGTTATACATATAACATACATATATGTTATAACGTATAATATACATACATATATTATACGTTATAACATANGTTATAACGTATAATATATGTATGTATATTATACGTTATAACATATATGTATGTTATATGTATAACATATACCATATACCATATATGTTATGTGTATAACATACATACATGTTATACGTATAACATATACGTTATAACATATATGTTATATATGTTTGTTATATGTTATAAAATATAACATATTGTTATATATATAAAATATATGTTATAATATATAACATGTATGTTATATATTATAACATATATGTTATAATATATAACATGTATGTTATATATTATAACATATATGTTATAACATTTAGTTGTTTTATGGTTTTGTACTTTGTTATGATCACTTTGGCTTACTTCAATTCATTAAGTAATAACACACCATTTTTGGAAAGTAGGTTAAGAATCCATTCTCCAAAATATCTGAGTTTTTCAAAGAAATATTGAATCATTCTCATGAGATCATTGCAAATGAAATAGCCACGGATATTATCAATCATGATGTGGCATACATTGCAACAAAATCTTCCTCTCATTTCAATTAATTGTTTCTTTTATCTTTCTCCCATGGACAAAATCTTGTCTTGCAGTTTTAATCAATAACACACCATTGTCTAAAAGTAGGCTAGTATACCCTCCTCCCATAGAGCCAAGTATTTCACAAATATATTGAAGTGTTTCGATGAGATTGTCATAAAATAAATATCCATGTATAATACTTATCCTAATCCAACATGCACTACAATGAAATAAGAGGTGGGGTTTTCATTATCTATTTATTACAAAGCTTTGGGTTAGTTGTTTCTTATTGTTACACATTATTTTCGTCACCCCTATGATCGTTAATGATGTAAACCTATCCTTTGTCTTGAGAATGATCAATGGCCTAAATCCCTGAAGAAGAATGAAGATACATTTTCCCAGAGAGATGAAATTATACTTTTCCTTTGTCAAAAACCTTAGAAAAAGGGATCATCGCAACTTGCTTAGTGTTGAAGGTGTGGCGATCTAGGATCGTCGCAGGTTGCACCATAGTGGCTTGCGACGTCGTCTCGGTTTTCTCAGTGTTAAGGGTGAGGCGATTTTCGTACGAAGGAAAAAGAGGAATTTCTCGAAAGTTCTAGAATAGAAGCTTCGAGGGTGAGGTGGCCCATGATCGGTTTGGATCTGAGTCGCATCCCTAATCTCATGGGATCATCCTAACCTCCTCACCTTATCCTTTTCAGATTATAAAAGGAGAGGAGTTCTCATGGGAAAATTTGGATTGAGTTGGCTAGTGCTAGAGTTGGAAAGTTCTTGAGTTTTGTAGCTTGGAGTTTTTGGAGCTTGTATGTTGGCTTTGAGCTTTGCTTTGTCAAGACAGATTGTTGATTTCATAATCCATGGAGTAGAAGTGTTTGGGAAGCAAGGAACTGTTGGAAGGGACATTATAACATCAAGGCATCTGGTTGTATCTTTCTTCCACATTCTTTAATACAAAAATATATTTCTTTCCCATAAAATTGTCTTTATTTTATTGTATGACTCCTTCATCACATACGTAGGTTTTGTTGAGTATATGTTGTTGCTTTCGCTTTGTTGGATTGTGTATTTTTTACAGGTTCAACATCCCATAAGCCTTGGAACAGAGTGAGGATGACACTAGCGAGGACAAATGACATTTAAAAGATATGTCATTTATCCCTTGTTAGTTAGTATGCTTGATAATTGAAACTTAGGGAAAGTTTTATATTCTGTCTTGTTTTGTTCTAATTTCGTGGTGAAACTAGGGAGATCTGTTTGTGTTCGCACTTACCGATTAGTCCGATAACACTTATATCTTCCTCCCATGGAGGGAATCTTGTCTTGAAAAGTTAACTAATAGCATGCCATTGTCTCAAAGTAAGCCAAGATGTGCTCCTCCCACAAATTCAAGTTTTTTGAAGATATATTAAAGCTTGTCCAAGGAAATCATTGCAAAGATAATATCCATGTACAATGATAACGATGCATGCTTTTCATTGAAACAAGAGGTAGGGTTCTTGTACTCCATTATTTTAATCCTATGGTTTTGTTTCATTTTTCTTACCATTTCATAATCAATATGATATTATCTCTATACATACATCAATGTAACATAAGTAGAATCAAACAAATATATTTTGATTCTTCTGATAGTGATGATAGTTCTAACAGGAGAGGAGGAGAATTGAGTGTGAAATCAACTAGAGGTGATCTTCATATGAGATATAATTTTTGGTATTCTTTGCATAGAGTAGGTCATTAATCATGACCCATGTCTCATGAGAACTAGTTGGAGTGACCAATTTTTTCATGATAACTAATAGTCCACTTAGCACTCATTGCATCGGGTGTTGTTCAAAGGGGTGAAGAAGTAGAATAAAAAATCATCACCTCCAAGGTTTGCATAGAGTAACCAAGATTATGCGGAAAACTACACAGTTATTGAAGGGTCTATAAGTAGTTCACACCCAAATGCCATGAACAAAAAGAACAATTTCTTGTTTGAGGAGAACGAAGGAAATCAAATTGTGGTCTGTCCAACAAGAACAATGAGTGCAAGGGAAGAATTATTGATAAATTATATTTTGAATATAATATAATTTGACCTTCTTTCAATTATTACACTATAAATATAAATTGAGATTGGATCTCATTTGTATTTGTCTTTATGTGATTGTTACAATTTGGTTTATCCACTATTATTTTACTTTATCATTGCCTTGTAGCCCCTACAACACACCTTACCACTAATATGTATATCAATGTTGTTTTATTTTTTCTTTATGGATTACTTTACACAGTTATTTAAGAGTTAATTATAAGGTGTACATGCTTCTAATGGGTGTATTGGATTAATCTCTAATTCATGAATGAATTGGATTATTTAAATTATGGTTATTATATCGAATGTATCAAATTAATATTATATTTTATTTGAGAATAATGCTTTATCCATGCAACATTTGTGTGTGTTCTTTTAAGTGGAAAAATAGCTTGTTGCATTAATGTTCCACTCATTTAGATCAATTGAGTCTAATTATGAATTTATTCGGATTGGGTGGATTCTAAACGTTTTTAACATGATTTTAAGTATTGGGATAAGAAGCATTGGGTTATAACATTAGGCTTATGCAAACATTATATTTACCAAATATCCCAATTTCTATGATAACCTAATTGAACATTCATATGAATTTGTCTTGTTTTGGCCTAATTATCAGGTCATTGAATTGGCTCAATGAATGTTAGAATATATTCAAAACATGCATTCATCTATTGATACCACATTAGCTAGAGACCTAAATTCTAATCACCAACATGATCAACTTACCACATGGACCAATGCAATCATGCCACGTGTGCTTATTCCCTAGAGGCACATTAGTCCCAAGTAAAAAACACCTTAGCATGGTTTCCAACTAAATGAATAGGTTCAAGTGGCATAATTACACCTAGTAAGGCATGATCAGATCAATAGATCACAACCAAACCTCCTCTGTTAGCCAAAATAAAACCCCAAAATGCATCAAATATCTCCAAATAAGAAGAGTACACTTGGGTCCACAATCCAACTCCAATGTTGGGTGCCCCTCTAAAATAGGTGGCTTAACCTTATAAAAGTTTATTTAAATCCATATGGTGTTGGAACATGTGATGTATAAGTAGGTTTATCAAAACTTTGGATCTTCTAGACACAATGATTTGACAATGGTTAGAACCACTCTATTTTTCCTGGGGGCCGACTTCTCAATTTGCATATTACAATTAGGGTTTGACCAATCCGCAAAAGGGGATTTGGTCATTTTCAATGTCCGACATGATCAATACACAAAAGGGGATTAATCTAATGAATAATACAACAATAATAAATAGAATACTCTTTGCAGTTACAATATTTCAACACTCCACCTTAACAAGAAGGGTATTCTACAACATCATCATGAGAGAGAGAGGGCAACATCATCAACAACATCTGGAACACTGACTGGCATATCTATAAATCATCAGAAGTTTTTCTCATCATCAATATCATCAACAACACAACACAAAGGTTGGAGCATCATCAACATCAGCACTAGTCTGAGAGTCTTCAGCACGAGGCTGAAATCACAACACAAAGCTGGCTACACAATATCATCAGCACAAAGCTGACATCACAACACGAGGCTGGAAACACAACATCATGAACATGAAGCTGGAATCACAACACTAGGCTGGAAACACATCATCAACATGAAGCTGGCATCACATCACTAGGTCGAAAACACATCATCAACACAAATTTGGTATCACAACACGAGGCTGACACATCATCATCAGCATGAGACTGGCATCACAACACGAGGCTGACACATCATCATCAACATGAAGCTGACATAACAACATGAGGTTGGCACATCATCATCAACATGAAGCTGGCATCACAACACAATGCTGGCAGCACATCACTATTCCCCCTTTCGAGGGAGGTCCTTTCGGACTACACCAAGGTTATCTCGAAAGTGCTCAAAATTTACATGAGATAGAGGCTTGGTCAACACATCAACAACCTGTTCATTTGTGCTAACATATTTGAGCTTTATGGCTCCTCTCTGCACCATATCATAGATGTAATGATATTGGATTTATATGTGTTTTCACTTGTCATGGAACACAGGGTTCTCTGTCATCTTTATGCAGCTCTGGTTATCACATAGGATCATTGTTTCTTCCATATCTAGGTCGAATAGACCTGTCAAAAACTTCTGAAGCCATATGGATTCACAACTGGAAGAACATGAAGCAATGTATTCTGCTTCTGCCGTGCTGAGAGCAATGCTTGATTGCTTCCTACTCTGCCATGAGATCATGGCTGACCCCAGACTGAAACAACATCCTGAAGTTCTCTTTCTGTCAGAGACACTTCCAACCTAATCTGAATCAGTTTGACCACTCGGTCTGAAGTCATGATCTCCATCATAAATGAGACCACAATCTATTGTACCCTTAAGGTACCTAATCACATGTTTTGCAACAACCAGTTGAACATGTCTGGGTTCTACCAGAAACCGACTCAAGGTGTTCACAAAAAACCATATATCTGGGCCGGTGTTCGTCAGATACATCAATGATCCAATGATTTGTCTATATAGCATAGCATCAATCAATTCTGATGAAGAGTCAACCAAGAGCTTCAACTTTGTTTCCATGGGTGTATTCATGGACTTGCACTCTAACATATCAAATCTCTTCAGTATTTCAAATGCATACTTCCCTTGGTTAAGGAAGATACTCTCTGGTCTCTTCTAGACCTCAAGACCTAATAAATAGTGCATTAGGCCAAGGTATTTCATCTCAAATTCTGTAGCGAGCTTCTTCTTACATTCAATGATGAAATTTTCTTCTCTAGTTAAGAATACGTCATCCACATACAACAACAATATAACATGCTCATCATTCATAACCTTGAAGTAAAGGTTATGATCAACTTTACTCTTGGTAAAGCCCAAACTTGTCAGAAAACTGTCAATCCTTCCATACCAATCTCTAGGAGCTTGCTTCAATCCATACAGAGATTTCTTCAACTTGCAAGCACGAGTCTTCCTGTCTTCAACTTCAAATCCTTGAGGTTGTTCTATATACACTTCTTCTTCAATGACACCATTCAAGAAGGAAGTTTTCACGTCCATTTGGTGTAACTTCCACTTCATCTTAGTTGCAAGGGCTATGATGGTTCTAATTGAAGTGTATCTGGCTACATGAACAAACGTATCTTCATAATCAATGCCTTCCTTTTGAGAAAAGCCACAAGCAACAAAACTTTCTTTATATTTCTCAATACTTCCATCAACAACATGTTTTATTTTGAAAATCCATTTGGAAGCTACCACATCCTTTCTCTTTGGTCCGGGAACTATTTACCATACATCATTCTTTATGATGGATTGGTATTCTTTTGTCATGGCATCTACCCATTCTTTCTTCTGAATGGATTCTTCAAAGCAGGTAGGCTCCTTATCTAAGAGATCACACATCAAAGCCATGTAACTGGAGAATGTCTTAGGTTTCTTCACTTGTCTCATGGTTCCTTCGGGGACACCATACTTCTCTCCATATTGAAAGTTCCCTTTCCCAGGATGGATTTATCTTGTGGGAGATCGACATCTGGGGAGGTTCTTGAGATTTTATTATGTCATGGTCTTCTAGAATCTCCTCATCAGGGGAAGCTATAACTTCCCTCACTGGTTCTGCAACTCTTGGAGCTACAGGTTCCTCTTCATATACGTCTTCAAGTTGGCATCTTCTTGATTTCTTGAGTGTTGCATCTTCATCAAAGGTTACATCCCTGTTGATATCAATATGATGGTAACCTAGTGTATAAAATCTGAAGGCCTTGGAGACCTCACAGTATCCAACAAATATTCCCTTCTTTCCTGAAGGGTCTAGCTTGGTTCTCTTCTCTTTTGGAATATGTACAAATACTGGGCAGCCAAATATTTTGAGATGACTTACTTTTGGCTTCTTTCCAGAGAACATCTCTTCAAGGGTCTTGAAATCAAGTGCACTATGGGACAATCTATTTTGTACATATACTGTTGTTTTTGTTGCTTCTGCCCATAAGTACATTAGAAGATCTTGATCATGGATCATGGTCTTCACTGCTTCCATTATAGTTTTGTTCTTTCTTTCTGCTACACCATTTTGTTGAGGATTGTAGAGAGTGGTGAGCTCCCTCTTGATCCTGACATATTTTCAAAAGTTTACAAACTCTTTTGAGGTGTATTCTCCTCCATTATCTGACCTTAGTATCTTGATATTTCTTTCAGAAAAATTCTCTATCAAGGCTTTGAATTCCTTGAATTTATTGAACACTTCATCTTTTGATTTCAAAAAGTAAACCTAGGTTTTATGAGAATAGTCATCAATAAAAGATACATAGTATACATACCCACTGATGGAGGATGATGGCATTGGGTCACACACATCTGAGTGAATGAGCTCTAGGACTCCTTCTTCTTTACCATCTCTCTTCGAAAAAGGGTTCTTGATGTTCTTTCCTTGTGCACATCCATTGCACAAACCTTCATGGTCAACCTTGAGTTCTGGTAGACCTATGACTGCCTTTCTTACATAAGGTAATGCTTTGTAGTTGATGTGGGCTAATATTCTATGCCAAAGTTCACATGGATTCTCAATGGAGTAGGTCATGGCTGCTTCTGAGTGACCCTTTAGCTTACACAAGCCACCTTCTTCTTTTCCAATAACAATTGCTTCTTCCATGGTTTTTCCTTTGGCCGACATAAGGACTTCTCCATCTATGAAGGCACCTCTGAAGCCTTTCTTTTCTAAAGTTGAGATGGAGAATAAGTTCTTTGTCAAACCTAGTACATATAGTACATCCTTCATCTTCATTGGGGTCCCTGAATTAAGCTTGTAATTTGATTCTCCTACTCCCTTGATAATCATATCCAAGTGTAACTTTTTGAGAAAAATTCTTTTCTGAAAGGAAAGAGAGAATGTCTCTTTGACCTGTCATGTGCTTGGAAGCACCACTATCAATGAGCTAAGTGTCCTCACCAGGTGATACTGATCCCGAGAGGGCAGAGATTAAGACATAGTCTTCAATTCGTTCTTTTATCATCTTTGTGGGTGGCTCTTCATCTTCAACTGCATGGGCATGGTGCCTCTTGTTTTTCTTCTTGTATTCTTCTCGTCTAGCTAGACAATGTTTCACAATATGTCCCATCTTGTCACAATGGTAACATTGGTAGGACAAGAATTTTTTTTCTCTTCTTTGTCCTTTCTGAAACTTCTGGAATCTCCTTGGTTGAGATTCTTTATGTATGAATTTGTTTTGGGGGTGAGAATCCTTATGAGTTTCTTTCTGGAAGTAAGAGTTCTTTCTTCCTCCTTTAGTATGAACAACTAGGGCTTGATATTCATCTCTTAATAGAAATGCTTCTTGGTTAGCTACTCTTACTTCTTCTTGAACACATTCTTCCCAAAGAACGTCAAATTGTAGTTTCTCCTTTCTAGCACAAATAGTTTGGATGAATGCATCCCAAGGTCTTGTGAGACCATTAAGGGTTGTCATTATAAGTTTGTATTCATCTATAGTATCTTCAATTGCTTCTAGTTGTTCTTTGAATTGTGATATTCTGGAGAAATATTCCTGAATTGTTTCTCCTTTCTGCATCCTTGTATTTTTGAGTTGAGTTCTTAGATTCATCTTCCGATTGATGTTCCTTCNGAGATTAAGACATAGTCTTCAATTCGTTCTTTTATCATCTTTGTGGGTGGCTCTTCATCTTCAACTGCATGGGCATGGTGCCTCTTGTTTTTCTTCTTGTATTCTTCTCGTCTAGCTAGACAATGTTTCACAATATGTCCCATCTTGTCACAATGGTAACATTGGTAGGACAAGAATTTTTTTTCTCTTCTTTGTCCTTTCTGAAACTTCTGGAATCTCCTTGGTTGAGATTCTTTATGTATGAATTTGTTTTGGGGGTGAGAATCCTTATGAGTTTCTTTCTGGAAGTAAGAGTTCTTTCTTCCTCCTTTAGTATGAACAACTAGGGCTTGATATTCATCTCTTAATAGAAATGCTTCTTGGTTAGCTACTCTTACTTCTTCTTGAACACATTCTTCCCAAAGAACGTCAAATTGTAGTTTCTCCTTTCTAGCACAAATAGTTTGGATGAATGCATCCCAAGGTCTTGTGAGACCATTAAGGGTTGTCATTATAAGTTTGTATTCATCTATAGTATCTTCAATTGCTTCTAGTTGTTCTTTGAATTGTGATATTCTGGAGAAATATTCCTGAATTGTTTCTCCTTTCTGCATCCTTGTATTTTTGAGTTGAGTTCTTAGATTCATCTTCCGATTGATGTTCCTTCCTTCATATAATCTGGTTAGGGAATCAAAAATTTCTTTTGGAGTCTTGTTTGAAGACACTTTAGGAATCAAGTGATCTTTAATAGAATCTACAATGATTCTTTTGGCCCTAACTGTGTCCTTTTGGTGTTTTTCTTTAGCTGCAACATCAACGGGTTCTGGTACATTCTCTTTAATGAATATTTCTAGTTCATTCTCTTCAAGAATAATTCCAATCCTATACTTCCAGGCACATAAGTTTTCCACACCTTCTATCTTGTCAACAAGCTTAGTGCTTATAGACATCTTTTACCTTGAGCTAGGAAAATGACCAAAAAATGAAAATGCTCAAAATTGACTTTTGAACTTACCAGGAGGTGCGCTTGGCTGAGGCGAGTGGCATGGTGTGGTTAGATTTCAGAAAATCCAATTTTTTCCCCTTCAAACTTGACCAACGGATTTCTAGACTGGTACTTCTGGTTTTCTGGTACTTTTGGTTTTCTGGTACTTCTGGTTTCCTGGTACTTCTGGTTTTCTGGTACTTCTGGTACTGGTGAAAACTAGGGTTTCACTTTCCGAGAGTTCTATCCACTAAAAAGGTGCACTGAAGGTGCCAAAGAGTTCCTTGGGCTAGGGCGCACTTTTCTAGATGACTTTTGGGCTGAAATTCCTCTTCAATAAAATCCCTAATTTCCTTGTACGACAACAGTGACATTTTTCTTTTCCTGTGAAATGTGGTCTCTTCAGCTTGACTCTGATACTATGTTAGAGTTTATGCTATTATTAAGTTTCTTTTCAATTTACTATATAACCATAACATAGATAGGATCAATGAGAAAAATAAAATCACAAGATACAAAGAATTTATCCTGGGAAACCCTCATGGGGGAGAAAACCCAACAAAAACTTCCTTAATATAGATATCCAATACAATGACAAGATAATAAACTAAACACTAGAGAATATCCTCTCCCAAGTAATGCGCCTCTCTCTCTTCCTTCTTCTCCAACTGCAGCTCCAAACTTGTGCTCTGGATGATCGAATGAGTGAGTGAACAAATGAGGCGTTGGCCTCCTTTATTTATACAAACTGGCCAATGCTGAAAGGAGGCATCTCTTCACTGGCATGGCCGACTTCTCTTTCTGGGTGGTTAGAACCACTTTATTTTTCCTGGGGGCCGACTTTTCAATTTGCATATTACAATTAGGGTTTGACCAATCCGCAAAAGGGGATTTGGTCATTTACAATGTCCGACATGATCAATCCACAAAAGGGTATTGATATAATGAATAATATATCAATAATAAATAGAATACTCTTTTCAGTTACAATATTTCAACATATGTTTTATGTTAGTACTTGTCAAACCTTGCATGTTCAAACTTTTTAGAGAGAATATTGGATATTTGACTCTAGCTGCGCTCATCATATGGCTAAAGATGCATCTCTCTTCTCTATGATTAAAGAAAATAAATATTTGTAGCACTTATTGTTTCACTTACTCTAATTATTATGCACTTACTATTGTGGGTTGTAGAAAGATTGAACATTATATTGGTTTGATCAGTGATGTGTATAGTGTACCTAGCTTGAGTGCAAATTTATTGTATGTACCCCAACCAACTTAGACTAACAAGAAGGTAGAGTTTTTGCTAGATCAATTTGTTCTAATGGATATGCACAACAACTTTATTGTCACCAAAGTTTTCCTTGATCCAAAGGACATATTATATAAGTTATGTCTAAGTTCTATGAATTTCCAAAGAAATACCCAAGACCAACTACACTTATAGCTCACACCGATGACCAAAGCAAATTTTAGCATGAAAAACTCAAACATATAAAATTATGTAGCTTGAAAATAATGGTAAAACACAACATGGTTATTGGACTACCTAAGGTTGTTCCCCATGATGGAGTTGATGGAAATTTAAATTTTCTAGTTACACAATTACAATTACTTAATCCAATAGCAACTGCAGTAGGATCACTAAAAGATAGACAATCACAGATACAATATAACACAAAGATTATCCTGGGAAACCCTCATGGAGGAGAAAACCCAACAACCAAAATTCTCAATATAGATTCTTTCAACCAGTACAATGATGCGCTATAGCTCTCCAAGAAAGACCAAGACAAAAACACCAAAAGAACTAGTCTCCAAGACTTGTGCACTAGACCTTCGTATGCACTCCAAGATGCACAAGAGAACTGTGTGAGTGTGTGTCCAAATGAGAGGAACCTATCATTTTTATACACAACAATGTCTCTTGAAGAGACATGACTCTTGACCTTACTAACCCATAAAACAAGGCTGACTAGCGACAATGGGGATTTTTACAATTATAAGTAAAATACCAATAATATAATAATTTATGTTGAGCCGACTTGTACAATATAATTATAATAACCTTTTAAAGGTTTGACTAAAAAAAATATACAAGAATATCTTCCGTAGTTACACCAAAAATATTAACACTCCCTCTTAACTAGGAAGGTATTATTTCCAGACACAAACTCCAAGTCTGATACCACACGAGCTCACATCCATTGACTATTGAACATGTGAATCTATACATCCTCGGATATCCATAGTGCAACATGAATTCACCCCATGCAACCAAGGTCTGCTAGTAGCTCTCAATAGCTACAACATGTCCCCAGGATATCCACTCCCCGCGATGCATCAATAACTGATCATGTGCACTCTTGTCTCAGTGCCAAACCTTTTTCAGGATGGATGAGACCCACCAGAATCAATGCCAACCCTTTTTCATGCTGGATGAGATTTTTCCATACTCAGTGCTAACCCTTTTTCATGCTGGATGAGTTCCACCTGTCACTCCCTCTGAAGAGGGACCACACCAAGCTTGTCCCTGAAGTACTCAAACTTCGTCCTCAACAACGGCTTGGTGAACACATCCACAACCTGATCCTCGTTAGTCACGAACTGGAGCCTCATTGCTCCCCTCTGTACCATATCCATGATATAGTAGTATCTGATCTCGATATGCTTCGAACTGTCATGGAACACCGGGTTCTCTGACAACTTCATGCAACTCTGGTTGTCACACCAAATGCAATTTGCCTCCAATCCAAGATCAAATAACCTAGACAATAGATTTCAAATCCATACTGCTTCTCTACCCGTTGCACATGCTGCCATATACTCAGATTGAACCGTATTGAGTGCCACAAATGACTGCTTTCTGTTGCTCCACGAGACCATACTGGAGCAAAGACTGAAATAGTATCTGGAAGTTCTCTTCCGGCCAGGAATACTGCTGGCCCAATATGAATCTGAGTATCCATACAATCCAAACTCATGGTTAGATCTATACCAGAGACCATGATTTAGAGTACCCTTAAGGTACCTCAACACATGTCTTTCTACAACCAAATGAACCTGTCTAGGCTGGTCCAAATGCTGACCTAGGGTGTTCACAACAAAACATATATCCGGTCTTGTGTTCGTCAAATACATCAACGAGCCCACTATCTTCCTGTATAAGGTAGAATCCACAATCTATGAAGTTATATCCTGCAACAACTTAAGATTTGATACCATCAGGGTAACCATGGCCTTACAATCCAACATATCAAACCTCTTCAATATTTCCACAACATACTTTCCTTGATTTAGGAAAATCCCATTTGATCTCTGCCAAACTTCTAGTCCCAAGAAGTAGTGCATCATTCCTAAATCTTT
>SNQJ01S0123319.1:15320-26755 GCA_010110895.2 Picea sitchensis | reverse complement strand
TTCTTTTTTCACAAGTAAAAAAAACGATTTTACATTTTAACTACTATCTCCTTTACAATATAATGAATTCCCTTAATTGTCAAAATTCTACATTTATAAATGCAATGACCTGTATATTAAAACATTAATTTAATGAAATGACATAGACTTCACGTGGTGGTCTGTCAATGACATTTTTGAAGGAATCTCAGCGTGAGGATAGGCAGCCAATCCGGTTTGCCCAGCAAGGATGGGAATCAGCAACCATTAAAATTCAAACCTGAAGACAGCGTATAAAAAAAAATGTAAAAGAAGGGACTCCTGGCCGTCTTCCACTACCAGCCACCGAAACAATAAAGGCCAACGTAGGCAGTTAATGCACAAAGGAAAAAGGAAGGAAAATCTGCTGCAACAATCACCGTCTGTGGGAATAGACCACATGGCTGACAGCCACGCGCTCCTCCAGCTGAGCTAAGAAGCCTGGCTGATAATCATAAAATAGAATTCCCACACAAAAATCGCCCCCACAGTAAATGAAACCCCAGCAATAATATAAAACGCGGATCACACAAGGTACGCCCAATATCTTAGTAAAGCGTAGGTGATTAACCATTGAAAACGCAGATCAAAAACACCCAATATCTCAGTAAAACGCAGGTCATTAACACATTTAAAACACAGATCAAAAATGCCCAATATCTCAGTAAAACGCAGGTCATTAACACATTTAAAACACAGATCAAAAACGCCCAATATCTCAGTAAAATGCAGGTCATTAAAACATTTAAAACACAGATCAAAACGCCCAATATCTTACAATGCATGCCATTAAAAAAAATGCCCAACACATACATTCTTATCATGGCCAGAATGCAGCGATAACAATCTCAGACAATTGCCAGAATACCAATGGTAACAAGTTCAGACGATTGCCGACTACAAGGATGACAATTTCAGACCATTTCCAGAATACGAACAATATCCATCTCAGCTAATTGCCAGAATGCAAAGATAACTAATAAAGAAAAATTTCGGCATACAATGACAACAATCCCAAAACATATACCCCAACAAAAAGGTTTCTAGAACATTTTCGCTGTAGCATACAAAAACGAACCACCACAGCTGAAGCAACATCTTAATATAATGCATCATAACCACATAAGAGAATAACTAGACAGTCTACTCTACCATAAATAAAATTCATACCGTTGCCTCTCGCCCGCTTCGGATGACGTCCCGCGCTTTGTGCCGCTCCCGCTCGCCGACCGCAGAAGGCTCACCGGTACCTCCCAGCCAATCGCTAGGGGTACTCTGCTTCCCCCTTAGCCCCCCGAGCCGCAAAGGGGCCACACAAAATCTAGAGATAAGACTTAGCTTCTCAATTCGCCTCCAAGGTTGAGCTACCACTCCAATACAGCTGAGAAATTCCCAACTCCTCACAAGAAAACAGTCAAGCCACAAATCGGCAGCATAACGTTACGCTAACCGTCCATCCCCTTTCTTCTTCAACTTCCCCTTCTTTTATAGAATTTGAGACCCACCTACTTTCCTTAAATCATTATTAATTTCATTTTTAATGACAATCCTCTAAAACTTCTCTGTCGTCCAAGTGTCACTCATCCCCCACGTTTCTCTAAAAATTAATTTCTTTTTAATAATTAAAAGACTCATTTCCCTCACCCCCCTTTAGTCGCTCCTAAGATTACTCCTAGGGTTCCTAGATCCCCTCTCATGCTTTTAATAACATTCCTAAAATGAAGTTGCCAAAATTTAGTTCATTTTAATAACTCCTTAATTGCTGATTCCTTTTTGTTTTTTACCCTATGTCCCCTACTTTCCATTATTAAGTTTCCTTTATGACAAGTTTCCTTATTTCTATTATTTATTTCTCTCTTTTTATTTTTAAACCCAAAAGATAAATGTGTTTTTTAATCCTTTCTGTATTTTTAAATTCATTACCTTTATACTCTCACATGTTTTTTAACTTTATATTCCTTTTTACCAATTAACACCACATATTTTAATTAATTTATTCCCTTTCTTCACTTTATCCCCTTTAATTTTAAGAAGACTTTAATTAACACCTAGGAGGGTTTTAGTTTACGCCCTTATGTTTATTTTGTAGGATCTTTTCTTATGGCTTATCAAAGTTTTATCTTAGAGATGTTTTTAAAATTAGGTTTAGATTTGAACTAGGCGACAATTAATTAGGGGAGTCATTCTAAGAATTTCATCAGGCGTTAAGGTCTCAGGGTCATATAGGTTGTCTCATTATCATCATCAATGCGACGTGCCCTTCAGGGCGCACTACGTGCTCCAAGGGTGCCACTCGCCTCGTTTTCCTCTGTGGCACAACGTGCCCTTCAGGATGCACCGCGTGCTTCAAGGGTGCCACTTGCCCACTTGTGTTTCTGTTGCGCGATGTGCCCTTCAGGATGCACCACGTGCTCCAAGGGTGCCACTCGCCAACTTGACTATTTGGTAGACATCTATAACCCCTAGAGTCAACACTTCGCCAGGTGAACTTGTGGGAGACTAAGGGCTCTAAGGAATAAGGCCCCCGCCTTATTGGGCGCCTCTTAGAATCATCGTGAGCGACTGTCGCAGTCCGCCCTCACGGCATCGTGGATCCTCTCGAACTAGGTAATCGTTAACCTACAGATCGAGTCACGGCGGGAGTGCTAGTAGGCTGTGGCAGGGTTGTTGTCCACACCTCTCCCTCAACCTCTCTGGAAATCATGTGTGGCCCCTTTACTCCATATGTGAGTCTGGTCGGCAAGCTATTGTCAGCCTGCATCATCAACCATCGTGTCAGAATGTCAACAACATATCATAAAATCAATATCATATCATCAAAACAAAGCAATATCACCGTAAACGAATCAACCCAATAGCACACTCCCTGACTCAATCCGGATTCCAAGGGGGTTCCACCAATGCCTCTGCATCCTCAAGGTCCAAAACCCTGCACACTCAATGAAATTCAGTCAATAGCACATGTCTACATCAAGTAGTAAAACATCATGTCGTCTATCAGAACGCATAATAATCAAGCATAATGTATTAATGTCAGAAAATTCCAGATCACTTGCGAGCAAGTGTCCTCAAAGAATAAGTTTTGTAAGTGTGCCAGAGCGGGATGTTACATACACCCCCTCTTGGTCTAAACTTCGTCCCAAAGTTTCTCAGTATAAGTGCTGAAATAAATGTACCACAATATCATAAGTACCACAGTATCATAAGTCTATCTATCAAACAAAAATGGAAACTGTTGGCGCATATCATATGCGTCCTCCCAGATCGTCGAGTGCGGACTATAACTGTCCCACTAGACCTTGACCTGATCTACCATTCGACGTCGTAACTGTCGTACGCGATGATCTAATATGCGGACTGGCTCAGCCGTGAGCACTCCCTCGTCCGATACCTGCAAGGAACTCATGTCAATCACGTGTGTAGGATCACTAATATAATGCCTCAAAATAGATACATGAAAAACATCGCGCATACGCCTCAAGGAATTAGGCAAGGCGAGTCGGTAGGCCATGGGCCCCTTTCTCTCCACAATCTTGAAAGGTCCCACGAACCTAGGAGAGAGTTTAGCTCCCTTTCCAAACTTGATCGAACTCTTNATGTATATAAATATCTACATATATGGTATAGGTTATTCTTATCACGGTAATACTTTTGTTCTGTTTATATTCATTGCAACCTATAAAAGCATACACAGGCATTTCGTGTAGATCTATACTTAAGGTTATTCGACCTGTAGTAATCTATAATAAATTTGTATGCATCCTTATACTTGAATCTACATTTATAGTTATACCAAAATATACAAAATATCAACAACAGATCGAACTGATATTTTATTTCCTATTGTGGTTCATAGAGTACATCACATGAATAAGAAATTTTCACACATTCATCAGCAGCTAACACACACAATAGCTTTCTTAACTCTACTCAATGAATAAATTCAAACTGTAAAGGCTTATTCTACAATTCATTTCATTCTACCAGCCATTAACCAATAAAACAATTCAACAAGGAATAAGTAGATGTACATATCTGAAAAATGTGTTGGGACAACAAATGGAACATCCAAGTTCCACCTAACCATAGAACAAAGAAGCCAATCTACTTGCTTTGTTCACACCCTAACCTGACCATGAGTCCATAAGGGAGAACTCCAATGCTCCTCCTTCGCTATAGTCCTCTTTCAGATCAGAAATTACCCTTTCCTAAATCTTAGAACAATGTTCATAACAACAAGTGACACTCCTTTCTCCAGCATACTAAGCAATGTCCTACCTCCTCCCATATGTTGTATATGCAAAATCCTCTAGTGCCTAGGTCTTTTCTCCCTTTGGTAACTTTAACAGCTTTACAAATCCCTGATTTTCAAGGGCTTCTAATGGCCAAATTCCTCATTTACCACTTATAAAATTCATCCCTGAGGTAGTTCAAGCCTATTCTCCACTCATGGAGTCATGTTCAGTTGATTTCAACCTGGTTGTTCCATTTGTCCTTCAACAATTAATATAAAAATATTTGTCTCTTACAAGTGTCATAGTCAAAAAGTTGGTTGGAAAATCCAAATCTTTTCCCAACAGTCACAATAATTAATTAAAATTAATCAAATTCCAAATTTGGAATTGTCATAAATGGCAATAATTTTCCAAATTCAAATTTTCCAAAAGCGAAAATAAATTCCTAAGTGCATACAGACTTTAATAATTAAATATATTTTGGGATATTACACTCAGTCTAAAAAATAGAAAGATTTTTCACATATCAAGTGACTTGGATGTCTCAGGAATTGGACCATATTCCCTCATGAAAACTACATTGTTTCATAGTACTTGCACTTTTCGATTCAATTTTTGACCAAGAGTTATAGACTATTAGATTGAACAAGAGAATAAATGAGCTTGAGGACACACTGACTCCCAAGCCACTTTTTTCAAATCGATTGCAAATACTGCCAACAGAGAAGGATCTTCCAAGTACTCATGAAACCTCAAATCCAATCACGAAATACCTTCAATTGCTAATTGGAATCAGAGGCTATGTTGCTAAAAAAATTAACAAAATACTAGACATAATCAAAAAACATGGGATATCAATATCAATCTACATAATCTTTCAAAAAGGATTACAAATTTTACTGAACATTTGTGAAGATATTTGGAGCATGATCAGGCTTATTATAAAAATGAAGTAAGTACTTTAATCACACAAGTCACTGGTACATGAATGAGTATCAAAGAATCATGAACAAATGTAAGAGGAGATGCTGCTTTAAAAACAATTTCTACTATTAAGGAACTGCAGGGCCCAAATTTTTCAGGAATTCAACCATAATCACCAAAGAAGAGCTTGATAGAGAGTTAGAAACAACAAAAACCTCATTGGCTAATGAATTTGATAGTCTCAGGGAATTTGTTGATGAGGAACTGAAACAGTGGCTTTTTACATTTGTCAATAACAACGAATACCACCTCTCATTCTGTAACGACCTCCTCGTTATGACACAACTCTGAAAACAGGTACAAAATTTTTATTTTTATTTTTTTTTGGGTTATGGTGTGGCCGCACGTGTAGAAGTAACAACACACTTGACTCTACGTCACCACTCGACAACCCATAAGACGCAACCATGATGATCAGCACAAGAAGACTGAAGGCTCACAATGAGTAACTGTAACAATATACGACCATAGGCATAAGGCGCACAACACAAACATTAATACATACTGGGGGTGCACAGTAAGAACACATAGGGAAGAATCCATGGTGTTAGGGTTACTATTTCTGCACAAGAAAGCAGGGCGTTTAGTCTTATGTCTTCTTGAAAGAAGATTAGACAGGCTCCTGGCCGACTGCTCAGGCAGAAACTAGTAACCCGACCTAGAACAAGACGCAGGCAAGTCGAACACAACAAGACGACCCTGACATATCACAGTGACAACAAGCAATAGACACCCCTAGACATAAGGCATACAACTAGCAGTTGTAGGCAGAAAACGACACCAGGTGTTAAGTACAATACGGTCACAGATGGAAGAATCCAACAGTAGAGTTTACTATTTCTTCACAGAAAAGCAGGGCTTTTAGTCTTATNTACCCTCGTGAAAAACTCTCCCAGGTTAATGGCACAGCCCGTAACCCTTCCTCCAACTTTTTGTTTGGCTCCCGAAGCCATCTCTACGAAGCTAAACTCATCCTGTTCGACTGCCTTTACCTTAATCCTTTTTAGCGCTGCACCAGAAATGAAACTCTCTGTAGCACCTGGGTTTATCAAAATACTAAGGGTCTGGTCAGCGACAGTACCTGTCGTCTCAAGCACTGTCGAATGGTGCTCTGCCTGGCGGTTATTCACCGCTGCATGAATCCGATGGGCCTTGCCCATATCTCCCACTGTAGTGGGTCTAGCTGATCCAGACGCTCTGGTCCTCTCCACAGGACAGTCGTGCTGGTAATGTGGCTCCCCACACGTCCAACACCCCTTCTTCGGCCCAGTAGTCCTGGTACCCGAAGTAGAAGATGACGGCCCACTGGCCTGGAAACCTGGTATGTTCTGCTGAACAGGCTGAAACTGTTGTTGCTGTGGGCGACGTTGTTGTTGCTGCTGTGGTCCTCGGTAAGGTGTCCGTTGCTGAGGCGGCGGTCGTCGAGGTGTAGTGAACGTGGATCCCCTCTGGAAGCCACGATATCCCGGCGCATGTCTCGCTGGTGTCTGATGCTGCGGTGTGACAGAGGACCCCTGCCCTGCTGGCCTCGATGTAGTCCTAGTTTGACCCCCGCTGATAAGCTCCTCCTCTTCTATGAGGGCCTTTTGGACAGCGTCGTGCAAGGTTTGAGGCATCAGAATCCTAACCTTTGCACGCAGGCTGCCGTTAAGGCCGAACACGAACCTGTTGACCTTGAGCTTTTCAGTGTTCAGGTGCGGAGCATACCGGAGCAGTTCCATAAAACGTGCCTCGTACTCGGGCACCATACGACCTCCCTGTCGCAATGCGTTGAACTCATTGAGCTGACGCTCAATGAATTCCTCTGAAAGGTACCTCTCTCGAAACCGTTCCTGGAACAGTTCCCATGACATGTCTTCAACGGCCATGTTCAGCTGCGGCAGGAGCGTCTTCCACCATAGAAGAGCACTCCCCTTCAGTTGAAAGACCGCCATGCGGACCTTCATGTTGGAGGTGTAATCGCGAATTGCAAAGCACATCTCCATATTCTCCAACCATGCCTCGACGGCTGCGCCATCCGGGGCACCAGAGAACTCGGGAAATTTTACCTTCTCGAGTTCACGGTGAATGCTACCTGTAACGGTCGGTGCGCGCGGCGGAACCTCAGCGGGTGCCGGCGCCCTGGCCTCGTCTCTGTCCAATCGGTTGATCAATGCCTCGGACATGCGCTGAAAAGATCTCATCATCCCCACGACATCGGCAACTGGGATTTGCTCCTGTCTGAGAACCTGCTCGCCTCCTTGGGGGTTAGACCCCTCAGGCGTGGATGCTACTGGAGGCGTCACGCCTCCTCCCCTAGCGCCCCGTCATCTGCCTCCGCGGCGTTCTCTAACCATGATTACCTGCACACACACAATCAACTCGATCAACAACAGTATAATAACATCAATTGTGACAACAGAAGTCGTAGCGAATCCCAAGTCGTGGGTCGACTGGCTATGATACCATATGTAACGACCTCCTCGTTACGACACAACTCTGAAAACAGGTGCAAAATTTATTTTTATTTTTTTGGGGGGTTATGGTGTGGGCGCACGTGTAGAAGTAACAACACACTTGAATTTACGTCGCCACTCGACAACCCATAAGATGCAACCACGATGATCAGCACAAGAAGACTGAAGGCTCACAACGAGTAACTGCAACAATATACGACCATAGGCATAAGGCGCACAACACAAACATTAATACATACCGGGGGTGCACAGTAAGAACATAGAGGGAAGAATCCATGGTGTTAGGGTTACTATTTCTGCACAAGAAAGCAGGGTGTTTAGTCTTATGTCTTCTCGAAAGAAGATTAGACAGGTTCATGGCCGACTGCTCAGGCAGAAACTAGTAACCCGACCTAGAACAAGACGCAAGCAAGTCGAACAAAACAAGATGACCCCGACATATCACAGTGACAACAAGCAATAGACACCCCTAGACATAAGGCGTACAACTAGCAGCTGTAGGCAGAAAACGACACCAGGTGTTAAGTACAATACGGTCACAGATGGAAGAATCCAACAGTAGAGTTTACTATTTCTGCATAGAAAAGCAGGGCTTTTAGTCTTATGTCTTCTCGAAAGAAGATTAGACAGGCTCCTAGCCGACTGCTCAGGCAGAAACTAGTAATCTCCGTCAAGTGTGTCGCAAGAGTGGAAACCCTGCCCTTAAAGGGCCCGAGACTCTTGATACGGCACTGGATTCTTTACACAGTAAAATCACTCACACAGACATATATACTAGGGCGACAAGAGGGGTCTATATCCCGCCCAAGCACAAACAGACCCGACACACATAAGTTTACGACCCGGTACCACGTTAGATGACAAGGACTACAATCTACCCTAGTCTTAAGACCATTCCCTCGTGTAACTATAAATCAAAATTGTCGTCTAGGTACCTTCTACAATTAGTCATTCCAGGACCTTAATGAGCAAGTCTGTTCTCAACAGGGATAACATTTAACCAATTAATTGATCCATATTTAATCAAAAATAAAGACTAGCTAAAAGTTTTCGGTTACAACATCCTTAACTTTTAACTTAAGGTTAGCGCAATAGTCTAAAATCCGTTAACTCATGCATTTTCTATCAATAAAATGAAGAGTTCTGATTTATCAATTAAGCAACAAAAACATTAGTCTATAATTATACTGTCATAACTAAAGCAACATCCTACATCATGAAACTTAACTCAATTTTAATCGAGAATAAGGAATGGAGACAAATTATCATTTAAGGCGGAATTGAACCTTTAATTTATAATTAAAGCAACGTTCATAAATCAGTTTCTCCTTCATGGATTAATAAGGAATAGTCGTGATTCATCATTTAAGGCCATATTAACATCAATCTAATATTTGAATGCCCTAAGGACGCAACATACCAACATCATTAACTCATTCAAGTTTTAATCAAGAGCAATAACTCAGATTTACATATGCAATCTTCTTCCAATAGCTTTGCCTTTAGGAAAGAATGTAACATGCACGCTAACCTAATCCTAACCTCATTCCTATAATATCATAACTTTGAATGATACCAAAGATTTTCTTTACGTTACACTAACCTACATATTATAATAACAATCAATTCATAAACAGGATTCTACCCTTATAAATACAATAGCTTTTGTTAAATGTCAAATATTGAGTAATATCAATTCTGTTAAATATCCGATTATGTCAAAATGTAAGTACAGTTTCAATAATTGTATGTGCTTTCTTGGTTGTGCTTTTTATGCATTCTGCTTTGGGCTCTAAAGTCAATACGCACTGTAATTTGACATACTTTCTCTCAAAATGTTTTTGAACATATAGATAACTGTAGGGTTGGGCTGGGCCACTGTCCAACAACAGAGTTGCGGTAATCCTGTGGAACAGAAGCAGATCACGAGCTGATATAACTGGAAAATGGGGAGACATTGGCCTATCCTCCAAATCTATTGTTCGAACTGGAGACTCGTGGGCTATATCGCTGCTTCTTATTCCTCTGCATTATATTTCTTTTTTCACAAGTAAAAAAAACGATTTTACATTTTAACTACTATCTCCTTTACAATATAATGAATTCCCTTAATTGTCAAAATTCTACATTTATAAATGCAATGACCTGTATATTAAAACATTAATTTAATGAAATGACACAGACTTCACATGGTGGTCTGTCAATGACAGTTTTGAAGGAATCTTAGCGTGAGGATAGGCAGCCAATCCAGTTTGCCCAGCAAGGATGGGAATCAGCAACCATTAAAATTCAAACATGAAGACAGCGTATAAAAAAAATGTAAAAGAAGGGACTCCTAGCCGTCTTCCACTACCAGCCACTGAAACAATAAAGGCCAACGTAGGCAGTTAATGCGCAGAGGCAAAAGGAAGGAAAACTGCTGCAACAATCGTCGTCTGTGGGAATAGAACCAACAACCACATGGCTGACAGCCACACGCTCCTCGAGCTAAGCTAAGAAGGCTGGGTGATAATCATAAAATAGAATGCCCACACAAAAATCGCCCCCACAGTAAATGAAACCCCAGCAATAATATAAAATGCGGATCACACAAGGTATGCCCAATATCTCAGTAAAATGCAGGTCATTAACCATTGAAAACGCAGATCAAAAACTTCCAATATCTCAATAAAATGTAGGTCATTAACACATTTAAAACACAGATCAAAAACGCCCAATATCTCAGTAAAATGCAGGTCATTAACACATTTAAAACACAGATCAAAAATGCCCAATATCTCAGTAAAACGAAGGTCATTAATACATTTAAAACACAGATCAAAACGCCCAATATCTTACAATTCATGCCATTAAAAAAAACGCCCAACACATACATTCTTCTCATGGCCAGAATGCAGTGATAACAATCTCAGACAATTGCCAGAATACCAATGGTAACAAGTTCAGATGATTGTCGACTACAAGGATGACAATTTCAGACCATTTCCAAAATACGAACAATATCCATCTCAGCTAATTGCCAGAATGCAAAGATAACTAATAAAGAAAAATTTCGGCATACAATGACAACAATCCCAAAACATCTACCCCAACAAAAAGGTTTCTAGAACATTTTCGTTGTAGCATACAAAAATGAACCACCACAGCTGAAGCAACATCTTAATAATGCATCATAACCGCATAAGAGAATAACTAGATAGTCTACTCTACCAAAAATAAAATTCATATCGTTGCCTCTCGCCCGCTTCGGATGACGTCCCGCGCTCCATGCCGCTCCCGTTCGTCGATCGCAGAAGGCTCACCAGTACCTCCCATCCAATCGCTAGGGGTACTCTGCTTCCCCCTTAGCCCCCCGAGCCGCAAAGGGGCCACACACAATCCAGAGATAAGACTTAGCTTCTCAGCTCACCTCCAAGGCTGAGCTACCACTCCAATACAGATGAGAAATTCCCAACTCCTCACAAGCAAACAGTCAAGCCACAAATCAGCAGCATAACGTTACGCTCACCGTCCATCCCCTTTCTTCTTCAACTTCCCCTTCTTTTATAGAATTTGAGACCCACCTACTTTCCTTAAATCATTATTAATTTAATTTTTAATGACAATCCTCTAAAATGTCTCTGTCGTCCAAGTGTCACTCATCCCCCATGTTTCTCTAAAAATTAATTTCTTTTTAATAATTAAAAGACTCATTTCCCTCACCCCCCTTTAGTCGCTCCTAAAATTACTCCTAGGGTTCCTA
>SNQJ01S0123317.1:49192-74772 GCA_010110895.2 Picea sitchensis | reverse complement strand
AGTCGTAATGAAAGCGTCACTTTTCATCATATATACGTTCGCGGAAGATGAGTTGTTTGGAGGAGGGCAGTTTTCCTGGCTGCCCCCTTCGCCACTTGCAGAGGCTTGAGTTAAATTCTGCCCATGCTGAAAGGGATTAGTCAACACAGCTTGTTGTTGCTGTGTGACAAACTTCTGGGCCTCTGCAAGTTGAGGGCATAAATGGGTTGGGTGATCTTCCGCACATAGGTTGCATGGATACCTCGCCCTCTTCTTTTCCGTAGTGCCCTCGCCAGCATTATCATTCTGTTTCTTATCCCCCTTACTCTTTTTGCTTTGTTTTTTCTTTCCCTCAGGTTGTTGGTTGGCCTTTGGGTTAGTCGTCTGTACGGAATGTACTTCCGACGTTTGAGCAGGAGCAGCAGCCAAAGCAGTAGTTTGGTTGGCCGCTGAGTGTTGTATAGATAACTGCTGCAATTGTTTAGTCAATTGCTCAGCGGGCTTGGTTTGTGCCGAACCAACTATACCGTCAGCATGCGGTCTGGCTCTCTGTCTAGTTTTGTCCAGAATAGATCTTGGTGCATCCGGCAGGATGGTGTACAATAGACCAGACTGAGAATAGATAAGCTCAAACTGTTGAGCTCTCATGATGGCTTCTTCCTCAGAGAAGACCCCTAAAGTTGCGACGTCTTTGGATAACTGCAGAACTAAAGACTTAAGGAACCACTCTAGCAGGAATGTTGGTGGAACGGGTACCTTGATAAGACTCTTTCGGCGTCGCCACTCTCGAATATGATCCGAGATATGGTCCGCTGACATCTGTTCGAAATTGGCTAGCAGCTCTGTGCTGGCGTCGTATCTCATAGGTAACTGGAAATGGTTAAGGAAAGCCATAGCCAGTTCACCAAAAAAGGAATATCGTGAACGATCAAGCTCTATGTACCATTTCGCGGCACTCCCAATAAGAGTGCGTTGAAACAATCGCAACTGGACGGAGTCATCTTTCAGTGAGTTAGATGAACACCATAAGTGGAAAGTGGTCACGTGATGAACACCATAAGTGGAAAGTGGTCACGTGATACCTGATCTTCATCGCTAAATTGCTCTATTGCTACACACAGAAGTCCATTTGGAGCCGGGAGTCAAGGGATGTTCAAGCAAGTAAACTCGCCCAGAGGTTCGTCGCCGTTTGTTTGGAACGAGAAGAGTGGTAATAACACCTTCAACCGGCCGCTTTCCCATCAAGGGCACAATTCCATTTTGGACAAATTACAATCGGTCATTGTGGTACTATTCTCGCTACTGGGGCAATATATACCGTGACCTTTGGAATTCGGGACAAGGATTCGTTCCTTCCTTTGGAATGTCGATCTGGGTTAATTATTTCCACAATTAATGGAACCCCGGAAAAACTACTATGTCTCTCCCCATGGGACTGGCATGGGGGAATCCTTACCAAAGTCCCTCAAATATGATGAACGCTCAACATCCTATGTCCTTCATGGGGAATCAACAACCATGTCTCCTCAACAAAACACTTCTACGCAGTGTCAAGGAACGGGTTTCTACCAAAACCCCTCGGCCATTAACAAAACTTTTCCGGCAACCCGGTGCTACCAAACCCGTGACCCTTTATCCTAGCTATCGAAGAATCAACCTCTCTTTCTAACGTTAATTTGCCGATTTAACACCGTTGTTGAATGATCCTATTTGTCACGACCACGTTGGCCTCCTATGTCGATTGCTGTTTCTGACATCCCAAAGTCAAGCTGCCTAATGAAGATCCGTGTGATCAATGCGACTACTCTTCCACTTATGGTGTTCATCTAACTCACCAAAAGATGACTCCGCCCGGGCCATGTATTGTTTCAACGCGACTCTTATTGGGAGGCCGCTGAAATGGTACATAGAGCCTGGATCGCTCACTCCATATTCCTTGGTGAACTCGCCATGGCTTTCCTTAACCATTTCCAGCTACTCCAGAGATAATGACGACGTAGCCGCTAGCCAATTTCAACGATGTCACGACCACATTCTGATCATATTCGAAAGAGTGGCTTACCGTAAAGAGTCTTATCACAAGTGCACCGCTCCACCAACATTCTCGCTAGGAGTGGTTCCCAAGTCTTTAGTTCTCATAGCTATCCAGCACGTCATATCCTTTAGGGGTCTTCCGAGGAAGAAGCCATCATGAGAGCTCAACATTGTGAGCTTATCTATTCTCGGCCCGGTCTATTGTACAATCATCCCACGGGATGCAATCTCAAGATTCTCGACAAAACTAGACAGAGAGCCGACCGCATGTCGACTCGTGATAGTTGGTTCGGCACAAACTAGTTCACGAAAGCAATTGACTAAACAATTGCGAAGCGATCTATACAATACACAGTGGCCAACCAAACTACCGCTTTGGTCAGCCGCTTCCCGCCAAACGCTCTAAGTACATTCCGTGACAGCATTTGACTAACCCGAAGGGCAACCAACAACCCGAGGGAAAGAAAAACAAAGCAAAAAAGAGGGCGGGGATAAGAAACAATGATAATGCCGGGCGAGGGCACTACGGGAAAGAAGAGGGCGAAATACCCATGCAACCCATGTATGAAGATCACCCAACCTACGAGTGCCCTCAACTTGCAGAGGCTCAGAAGTTTGTCACACAACAAAAAAAAAGCCGTGTTGACTAACCCATTTCAAAGATGGGCGTAATTTAACTCAAGCTCTCGAAGTGGCGGCGGGGCAAATGTGAAAAAATCGCCTCCAAACAACTCATCTTCCGCGAACATATACATGATGAAAAGTGACGCTTTCGCCATTTACCAGAGCTCAATGACTATAGCAAACCAAGTGCTCGATAAGCAGGCAAAGAAGCCGAGATCCCATCTCTTTCTTCTCGACGAGAAGACGCTAGGGGAAACACGACTCGCATTCCTAAAGGTGCGTTTAAACGAGATTCTCATAATCCAAACGCTAGTACGCCTGTGAACTACTCGTGGTGGAAGATTTGTCACAAACTCCTTGTGCTATGTCCACTTTGAAGTCCTCCAAAGATGCCCAAATCAGAGGAAAGCCTTGTTAACCACTTAGGCTCTACCGAGACTTTGCAACCCGTAGAACGGCATCATGTTAGATAATACCGACTTAAAACCTCATCATTTGGCCTTACCACGTCAGCCGTGATAGTAGTGGCTCATCCCACCCAAAACATTTTACATGAAATATCTTCCGCGCGGTGGTATACGAGGGCGCTTCAACTTGCGCTATGTCGTTAGACGATGGAAAGCCATTGGTCAACCCGAATTGTCTCCGTCACCTACTCTTCTCACGACGCTCGACGGTCGTTTGTTCCGACAATATGGCATCATCCCCTCTTTTCCCCTACAGTTAGGAGGGAAGACCATATGCATCGAGGTAGAAGTAGTCAAAACACCCCTCGACTATAACCTCTTACTAGGAAGGATTTGGACTTATGCAATGCAAGCTTTGGTTGCTGCCAATCTTCCCGGGTCCTATTTTCGCACGAAGGTCGGATAGTGACTATTGATCAACTATCCTTCTCCCATCCCAACCCTTCATCAAGGGAATCCACAGTATCGATGATTGATAACCCACAACCCAACATCGTCAACATAGGAGTTGGGTTGTGTCCATCTTTGATGGGTACTTTTGACTACCCACCTCCTCAAGGCGACATGTCAAGTTTATATCGACCACCACAAGGTCGGTGATTTTCCACTACCGCTCCGCACTACTTACTTTCTCTCGATCCGCGGACTCTCCTTTCCATCGTATTACGATGGATGCTGCATTGTGGCATGCGGGCATGTTCACGCCTCTTTGTCGGGCGGCCGGCGAAGGTGACTTCTTTGGTCCAAAGAATAAGCTTCAACTACTCTTTTGATCCGATTCTCGCATCAGAAGTTGATTCACTTCGAGCCTATTTGGGTTCGGGAATTTCCTTTGTCAACACCGATTCGTTAGATTATAGCTTGCCTTTCTCGACGGCTTACACCGGCAATGATCGTCCGATAAACTTCGAAGATCTTCATCACGATCATACTTCCTCCCAGAGTCACACCGAATCGAGGCAGAGAATTCACTATCACCATGACGGGAGATCAACCTTGTCCCATTAACCTCTGGGCTACACAAGAAAGACACGCTCGAGGGCAATATGGTGGCGACAATCACTCCAACGATACCTATCAATATCTCCCAACCCCTGGGTTTGAGAATGCGTTCGCCGAGCCATTGCCCCTAAGAGATTCAGATTTACACGGATCTTTTCAAAGAATTCGACGACGTTTGCCCGGGTCTTGAGGAAATGCCAAACACGATCCAAAAATCGTTGAACATGAGATCAATACGTATCCAGACGCAAAGCCCTCGGCCAAAACTTCGGCCCGCTTAATCCAAGGAAGCGTTGTACCATCGCCGGTTGAGAAATTTCTTAAGGTCAATAGTTCATATACCCCATCCACTTGACCGAATGGGTGTCAATCCCGTCACCGATAAAAACAATACCCATTCATGTCCATGCATTTCCTTGATTTGAATAAGGCATGTCCTCAAAATAACGACCAACCCCATTCATCTAATTCCCATCATTGATGAGCGCGTCGGTTTGTGAAGTTTTTCATTCATGGATGGTTTCTCGTTCATAACCAAATCCAAATCAAAACCCGAGGGACCAATACAAAACGACATTCATTTGTCCGGTGGGGCACGCCGCTTATCTAAAAATGCCTTTTGGTCTCAAGAACGTTGACGCTACTTTCCAAATGGGCCATGCCTTTTATGCTTTCAGCGACCCTCGTCGAGGCTTATTTAGATGACTTAGCATCACGCCCGCAAGCGAAAAGATCATCCTACACACCGCAGACTAATCTTCGAACGCTATAGCTACTTCAGGATTCGCTTGAACTTAAATAAGGCAGCTTTTTACGGCCACGCCGACGCTTTGTTAGGTTTAATCATTTCCAACAACGGGATCATGGTTGATCCTCTAAAAATTTGAGGAAATAGTTCAGTTGCATCCCCCACACACAATCCTTCAAATTCAAAGTCTACAAGGCAAGGAACTTCTTACGACGCTTCATCGCCAACTATGCCAGGATTACTAAAGTGTTTATGCATCTCTTAAAAAATGGGGTCCTATTTTGTTGGGATGAATCCTCTCAATGATCTTTTAAAGCATTAAAACACGCCCTCACAACAACACCTCTGCTACGACCACCAAACTATAACAAGGATTTATTATATCCGGGTCGCCGTGAGTCAACTATGTATGGTTTTAGTTCAAGAAGATGATTCGCTTTCTGAATAAGTGATCTATTACCTGAGCCGTAGGCTCAGAGGACCTGTGGAACCACTACACCCATCTCAAAAACTTGCGCTATGTACCGGCCCATGCCGCTCAACGTTCCACACTATGTTCTATTTCAGAAGACCACCGGCCGCTGCCGGGCTGCGGAATCCATTTCAAGACATGTTGACACGACGCATTCCATGCTGAAAATCAAGATGATGGTTATCCTCCAAGAATTTGACTTGATTTTGTTTCAGAAAAATCCAAGAAGTCGTTGTTCTTCGCAGAACTTATTTCGAACTTCCGGTTGAGTCGCGACGCGCAGCCTGAGGAATCGGCTATCCGGGGTGATATGTTTTGATTGAATCGGATCATCCCCGGTAACAAGAGCAGCATCATCTATCTCCCGTACTTTAAAGTGTCCTACTTCGCCGATGAGCTGCCGGCTAATAATGCATCAAAGCTAAGAACTATCTTATCTCTACCGGATACTCTCGTGACGAGAGGTGTAGGATCAGATTTTATGCCGATGTTCACTCATATGAGGAGTACTGGGCCATAGTGCTCAACGATTGTCATAATAGAGCTTGTATGCTACTTATTCGGGTTGGCAACAACCCAAATTTTTTTAAGAGCAGGTCTCTTTTGGCCCACGCTTATTAAATATTGTATCGAGGTCGGTCAAGAGTGCCATTCGCGGCTAAATCTTCTCACCGGGAAGATGAGGGCACATCCACCGATGTTTCCTGTTATCACCGCCGGTCCCTTCACCGGAGTGGGGGATTGATTACACTACTTGCAACCCCACGTCATCGGGCACCGCTTATATAATCGTCGTCGCCGACTACTTCACCAAATGGGTTTCCGCCACGCTAACGCTCAAAGATGATGGAGAGATCAGCAGCCTTCTTTCTTATTTAACCGTATCATAGCACGGTTCTGGTCCCGAGATTAATACCGGACTACGGCAGTCACTTTCCTAATCAAATGATGACCGAGTTAACGCCAAAGCTTGCCACGCGTGAAAACTCATCACCCTATTATCCCAAGCCAATGGGCAAGTGGAAACCGTTAACAAAACGCTTAAGACAATGCTACAGCGAACATCAACTTAGCCAAGTCAAACCGGCATTTGATGTTATATTCCGCATTATGGGCTTACCAAACATCCATTAAGATCAGAACCGTTTTCACCTTTCCAACTCGCTTTGACGGGTTGAGGCAGCCTTGCCTAATGTGAAATTCCATTCAAATTGGCAGTACACACGCCGACACTCCTCCGCTTGAAGAAGAACGGTTAGCACACCTTGAGCAACTTGATGCAAACAACATCGCGATGCCCCGCCAACGAGTCTCATAGAATAGGGTTAAGTGTCAATACGATAGGTCCGTTTGTCCCCGGTTTTTCCTCGAGGGCGACCTTTGTCCCGGGTTTAATGCATCAAGATAAGGACCGGGGCGTGAAAGTTTAAACCCATGGTTCGGACTCTTCATTGTTAAGGAGGTTAAAGAAGGTGCTTATCGTCTGTCGATTTTGAAGGGAATGCTTTACGGAACCTAGAAATGGGCTCTACCCTCAAGAAGTATTACTCATAGCCTCGTCACTGTGGGTAACTTTTGTAACATATGCATAGTCTTGTGCTATTACTTCTTTCGTTTCTTTGAAAAATGTGTCATGGACGTGCCATTAATGTTATCTTTCATCACTATGTATGTGATGTGAAGGAGTCCAGGTGTTCATTGCATGGACGGTGCTAATGCACGATCGCGGAGGCTTGCCTCCGCAGCCTGGGTAATCTTTGCACCACCATTGTGGTCAGTTGTTATCTTCCCGAGGAATATGCTTAGGTGACACCACAAACAATGCTGTCAAAAGCATGAAGTTATTGGAGTTACTTCCGGACGCTTTGTCATTGGGTATCTCCCCGCCTCGTCTATCTAGACGCTTCAACCGGTTGTGTCGCAACAAAACCTAATATACCGTGGTGCACGATCCTACTTCTATTAATCAAGATTCCTTAGGTACATCTCTTTGGAACGCACTTTGATTATATTACATATTTTCATGTTCCTAGAAATCTAACCAAATCACGATACTCTAGCTAATCACATTTTAGATTGGCATCTTGCTCACACATAAAGAAAATCATGATCAAACACATGTAAATACATTTTTGTACACAAACCCATAAAGACACATAAAGAAATAAAATCATATATATAAATCATAAAACCCTCAGAGTACATATATAGATGGGCTTAAAGCAATTCCTCAAAAGTGGGAGCCATATCGAGTCACTAGGCCTTAAGCTCCTCAAAAATATATACATATCGCTCGAGGCACATAAAGTCTAAAGGTCGCTCGTGCCTATGTGGCTCATATACTCCAGCGTACAAACAATTCCAACGCTTTTAAAACAACCGGACCTATGTCCGAGGTAACCCCACCAAATGAGTCTACATGGAGGGTGGCAAGTCCTCTATCTCGACCATGGGAACTGCACAAGTGATCACGGTGAGGCTCCTCTCCACCTGTCTCAAAAATATCTCAACCTCACCAGCTGGAGGTACTCCTACTGTTGCTAATCCGCTAGCTGCGGCTGGGGTGGCCTCTGGTCGAGGACATAGCCTAGTCCTCGTAAAATCCATTGGACACACCAGTCCCACATCTGCACACAACACAAAGATTCACCCATCAGAAACTCATATCCAAAACATGATATATATCAAAAGACATAAAAATCACATATGCAAACAAAACGTATTGTGAGGTGACTTTACCTATCTCCGCCTCTTTAGGTGGTGAATCGTATAGACGGATCTCTCGAAAAAATCGACTCGCTGTATGGGTAGTCCTCGAGAAGCGGATCCGCCGCAACAACTAAGCAAAGAAGCCATCGCCGGTTGCCCTCTGACGGGTCCTTCCGGGCCACCTCTCGCCGCGAAGCAGTTAACGTCAGCTTCATCTACACATCACGAATGTAGGCTGCATGTCCTCGTATCGTCATTCGAGGACTAAAACATGGAACTCTCTCAAAGAACAATGAGCACAAAATGGTCCCAAAACCAACGTTCCCGAGTTTCGCTACTGTCGGCAATCCGTCAATTGCCTCTTCATGTTCTCCAACAAGGCGGTACCTACCATATCCGGTATGCTCATGCACCGGACTCCATTACCATCTGCGGCACGCGGACGCCTCGATGTATGGCCGCCGAGCCTGTAATCCGCCCAATCAATGATAGAATAGTCTGAAGAACAGGGTTGATGATACTACCAACCGGTACCGAAGAGGTCGCCTGGTTGGTCCCAACCACACAATATTCTACTATCAACTCCGAGACTTTGCTACGCCCCGCAGAAAAGTCCTCAAAGTTAATCTGCCCTCTCCCTCAGAGGCTCGCCAAAATAGATATCCCTGGTGGGCACCAAGTATTGTCCCTCAATCATGAAGGTCTCTGCATCAGTGTGCCAATAGTCAACCAAGGCATCTCAAGAGTCAAGCCAGCGCATGAACCAACATAGAAAACTTTACTAAACCACAATCGCCAACGCTGCCATCACATTCAGATTCTCGCACCGCTTCATTGGCGTTTCATGCTTCCTCTCCAATGCACATACATCTTGCAAAGATCACAAGTCAAAGAGAGATTAGGATCTTGCAAGTCATTTTTTCCACCATTATTAGCCCTCATGGCCGTTTAAGATACCATGTACTCAAGGCTGCTGTTTGCTTAAGAGTTGGAGACCAAGGGCGTCCTTGGACAACTCACAAGCTTGGCTAGGGCCGGCTCTAATTTACCAATTTCCAAACAACCAAAAAACTTTAAAGGAAGAATTGAAATGCAAGATGGGGAGTTTGTACTTACTTGGTCCTGTTAAGTTCGCTTGGTCCAATCAGAGTCTCCCTGGAATCGCAATATTCCGCAAAGGGGGTCTTTGGCTCCAGAGTCAATTTCCAAATCGAATAATGGTGATAATGAGCCACTAGCTTTCTATTTATAGACTTTTGGCCTCTTTTTGTCACCCTTTGGCCCCTTTTATTAGTTTCCCTTTATACCAAAAATCATTTTGGGTGGTTCCTTGAGTGATGTGGGAAGTGATTTGATCGGGTATTGGGACACTTTCATTGAGTTTCAAAATAAAAAAATACACATAAGGGTGGTCCATAATTTTTTTTTCAAAAATCAACTCGAGCATATAGGTAGGATTTCATCCCCACCGCTGCATCTCCTTGCCTTTTCAGCCTATAGGATCGAATTCTATCCGGCTGTGACACGTAACCATCATTTCGCCTAGAAGTGTTGGGCAACTTGGTAGATACCAAAACATGGATGCCCTAGGTAGTTCCCGGTTGCATTATCGTGTCCATGTCAAGCTTCGACAACTTAGTAGGCTCGGAGTCCTTATAGTCTTTCCTTAATATGAGTTTGAGCTTCATTTGTATGGGTATTTTTCACTATTTGTCTTACCCTCCCGACCTAAAACATAACGGTCTCCTTTTAAGCCCTTCGCACTTCTAAACATGAAAAGATTAAGCCGAAGCCGCATCTTGTGACCCTTCACGCCATAAGTAGAACCGAATGAAGTCAATACGCCCTCGGTCCGCATAGTTTACCCTTTTTCGGGTCCGGACGTCAATCAGAGTGAACAAAGGAGCACTCTATTGAATTTCCATTCTTTTAGAAGAGTATCCTCGTATAATTTTATTCCTTTTCGGGCTTGGGGGACTAAATCTACTAAAGAACCGAGTCCATAGTTAAGCTCTTTCGAACTCCTTAAAATTGAAAAGATTATAGACCTTATTCTTTTCACACCAAGCAAAACGGTCCAAGAACATTCTCGACGGAAACTATATTAAGCTTTTTTCAGACTCTTAAAAATTGAAAAAATAGCCGAAAGGATCTTGTCTCTTTTGTCACACTCGCTAAAATGGTTTTGAATTGATCGCCTAATCAAGCAAGGTTTACCCTTTTCGGGGAACTAACGACTATTGACGAAAAGGTACCTCAATGGAGTTTCCTTTTATACTTTTCAGACTCTCTAAACAATAAAAGATCACCGAAAGCTTCCTTCTTTGGGCTCAAGTAAACTTACATCAAGGACCTATCATTGTGTGTTCTATCAACCGACCGCATCCTTTACCTTCAGCCTAGTAACAGCTTGCCTTTGCATCTTAACACCTATGGCCACTGGAGGATTTTTCCTCGAAAGTATCATTTCCTAGAAAATCAGCCTTGTCCTTGTGCCTTGAGCTTGTATGTTTTCTATGCTCTTCCCTACACTGTAACGTAATATTCATTTTGTTCTTTTCAGTATCATTCAAAAAGGAACAAAAATCAAATATATCCAAAAAGAGGATGGGAAAAGTATTTTCATTGGCGATTACAGAGTCGCCCTGGATGGCATGATCTGTCTGGCGCCCGATTGAATGACGGAAAGAGGAATGGACAGGAGGAAAGGAAAGGAAAGAATGGATGATGGAATGGAGGAAAGATGGACACGGAAATGGAATGGAATGGATGGAGGATTTGGATGGAATGGAGGAGGAGGATGGAAGGATGGAAAGATGGATGGAGGCGGATGGATGGATGGATGATGAGGAAAGGAGAATGAAGGACGGATGGACAGGAAAGGGACAGGATGGAGTGGATCGGGTTGGAGTGGATCGGAATGGAGTGGAGCGGAATGGAATGGAATGGAATGGAAAGGATGGAAGGAAATGGATGGATGGATGGAGGGAAGGAATGGATCGAGGAGGAAGGAAAGGAGCCCGAATGGACTGGAAATGGAAGGAAATGGACGAATGATGGAGGAAATGGATGGAATGGACGATGGAAGGAAGGATGGAATGGACGGAATGGAAGGATGGAAGAGTGGGATGGAATGGAGGACGAAGGAATGGGAATGGATGGATGGCCGGAGTCGAGAAGGATGGAGGAAGGATGGATGGAATGGATGGATGGATGGATGGATGGATGGAATGGAGGAATGGAAGGATGGATGGACGGATGGATACGGACGGAATCGGATGGAGGACGATGGATGGAGGATGGAATGGATGGATGACCGGACGAAGGAAGGAGGACGAGGACAGGACGGAGGAGGAAGGAGGATGGACGGACGGACGGACAGGAGGACCATGGATGGATGGACGGATGGATGGACGGAGATCTGACCGGACGGACGGAATGGAAATGGATGGATGGACGGATGGATGGAGGACGAATGGATGGACGGATGGATGGACGGAAGGATGGATGGAAGGAATGGATGGATGGATGGCCGGATGGATGAATGGACGGATGGATGGAATGGAATGGAATGAGAAAGAGGGATGGAGGGACAGATGGATGGAGGGGAATGGACGCGGAATGGATGGAGCGGACGGAAATGGACGGATCTGGACAGCTATTCAATCTTCATTTTTTTGAATCTCTTTTCTTCTCCATACGGTGGTTGGTATAGGGACATCTTCATTCATATATTCACAATCATGTGCTTTGTAGACCAAGATAATTACATTTGTAGCATCTTAATATTTTTGTCCATCAATGGGGAAAAATGAATTATAACTTCTGCTGACAAATCCATGATTATTTCCATATATCTTCTATTTACACCATTCATGTTTCTTGCGTATGTGTTCCTTTCATTGATTCTGCAATTAATTGCCTTATGTCCAAATTTTTTGCAAGTATAACAATGACCAAGAAAGAAATTTTGATACCTTAGAGTAAGTGGGCTTCTTTGTGATGTAGTCCATCTGGGTTCATGATCTATTCTTCTGTAGTTTCCTTCATACTTATTGAAGCTTCTTTGATTCCTAAAGGTAGGAGGTCTTCTTGGATATTCATCTCTTTTGTAATCATTCCTTCTTTCTGGTATTCTATTCCACTTCTCATCAACTGTCTGTGTAGCTCTTTCTTCAACCTTCTTGTTGGTATTTGCATCTTCTTTGTATGAAGTTTCACCCATGCATCCAAGATGTGTTAAGTCTTTTGGAACTTGAGAGTTTCTTAATCTCTTCCTCAATGAGACAACTTCTTGTTCAAGTTTCTCACAATCTTCTTCTTTCTTCATCATTTGGACATTCCTTACTTCTCCTATTCTTCTTTCTTCTTCGAGTAGATCTTTCAAGGAAATGGTTTCTTCTCTTAGTTTCTCAAAGTCTTCTAATTGTTTCTTCAAGCTTACAACTGTCTTTTTACAACTACCCAATTCACTTCTTAGTTTTCTTTGCGTGTCTTTGAGCTTGCTATTTTCAATCTCAACATGCTTCAGCTTTTTAATATTCTCATCTTCTTGTTGAATAATTTTTTCTTCATGATTTTCTTCTTCTTCATTGGAATTTTCTTCTTCAGTGTCATTTCTTTTAATCCTTGGATGAGGACATTCAAATTCAACATGACCTATTCCTTCACAATTAAAGCAAAATAATTGACCTCTATTTTCTTCTTTGAAATATGAGATGTTGTAATTTGCTTCAACTTCTTCTTCTTCTTCCCTTACATAAAGGTCTTGTATCTTGTCCCAAAGCTCTTTTGATGATTCACATGATCCCACCTTGGATTTCACTGAATCTGTCAATCCATCCAGGATGATATCTATTGCCAATTTGTTGTTCCTTTTTGCTTCCTTCTGAGCTGCAGTCTTTGGTTTCTTCAAAGCATTGTATCGTGAAGCAACTGAGAACCAAACATATTCCCCAAGAGATTTCAAGTAAGTTTCCATTCTATTAATCCATTATTCAAAATTGCTTCCATCAAATGGTGGAATCCCATTTGGAATTTTGTCTTCCATTTCTTCTTAGGATCTTCCTTCCAGTGGTTAAACTATAGTGAAGGTAACCTGCTCTGATACCAATTGTTGATACTGAGAGGGGGGTGAATCAGTATCAAGTAAAATTTAAAACCTTTTTAAACTTATACTTAAAACATTCAATTATATCCAATGAGCAATGAACAATAGTATAAGAATTACACCAATACACCACAATACATCATGCACAATATATGAGAAATAATCAATAGTTATTGTTCAAGGGAAGTAATGACTTCCAAAGGTAGCTAGAGATTCCAAATGTAAAGGGAGGGATAAACCTCCAAGAGGAATATACAATACTCCAATATCAAGAGAGAGTTGAACTCTCCATCCTTGCCCCTTCCTTCCACCCAAAAATATATGAGAGATAATAAAACTTTACATTAAATCATCACCATCAACCAATCATCACATAGAACTTGATAATGCTTCCTGAGACTTCTTCAATTTCTGAAATTCTTCAATTGTTGGAGTACTATGATCCTGTAGATAATATTACTCAATGTATTCTTTGGAACTCCTCCAAGTTTCACTCCTTGAATCCTCCCCAAAAAGAAGTTATAGAGAGAATGGTAGACCTTGTTCAATTCTGGTTTATTCAGGAGACCGAAATTGTACAGAATGACCTGCGCTCAATATTTAACATCAGATTCTGAAACTTGCACACAAGAAACAAACGTCCGTAATATTTCTAATGAATTTTGTCCCATGTCATTTGGATTCTCTATGAAGAAGTTATGACTGTTTTACCCGGAACACCTGTTTATTGACTAGCTTCAGGGTTGGTCACAAACCCTATCTTCCACATAGTGTATCTCCATAATTATAGTGAATCAAGAGCTACACATTTTACCATAGGTACCTTGATATGTCTTCTCAATACCATAGGAATTTCACCATATGAATCATTCTAGAAAAAAATTTATAGCAAAAATGGTAAGATGACATGGAAATAACATACCTTAGAACACATCACCAAAAGACTTCATCTTCCCTTGAAATCCAACCTTCTTTACTTATGATTTCCTCTGAAATTTGACTTGTGTATCAAATGAATGTATAATGATATTTATTTATACCATTTATGTCACTTCCTTTTAACATTAGTGTCGACCTGACAATTTCTTATTTTGTAATTCTTTTCTTCAGGGCCTACATTTACTTCCTTCTTCAATTCACTTTGTCATCTTCAAAAATTCATTTCTCCTCAACCATGAGGATCCACATGACGTACCACATAAGAATATAAACAACATGATGTATACCATCCATCCATGGGTGTTGTATCTGCATGTGCATTTTGTTTCATGTCCAAATACCTTCATCAATCTTGCGGTCCAAAACCCATGACTAGGGTTGACATCAATGACAACAACCAATCTTCCAACAGTTGTTAGGACACTTAGGATTTAGTTAATATCTACTTGGTATAATTTGTCGTTAGGTAACAATGTGTTTCTTTAGCATGCATTTGTAGTTAGGAAATTCGATGGTCATGATATGTTCCCGACATAGAGTGATCTAACGATTCATGTTCTCCTCGATATTAACGACTACATTGATCTATGGCTTAGCACCTGATTGGTCCATGATATTTATTTAAAGAGCATGGAGGGTAATTTATCAATGATCGATTGTGAGAAACTCTCTTGTAAAATCTCTTTGTAATATTTTTCTTTTGCATTAATAAATTGCTCCAAGTGGCCGCGTTGGCTGAGGTCGTGGATGTTTCATCGTAGGGGTTTTACCATGTCAAAACATTGATGTATTGATCTTTGATATGTTTGTTTGAATGGTTACTGAATGCTTTCATCCTTTGGTGGAATACATGTGTTTTCAAACATGGTATCAGGGCCTGTTTGAAGACCTGCTCTCACTGTAGATCGAGATCATGAAGTCAAGTTTCCTCATCTCTAATTTCTTCCATTTACGTACATTTATAGGTTGAGAGGACTGTTTCATTGTGTTTATAGCACTTGTTTAAGTTAGGAACGCGTTTCGTTTCACTCAAAAATGTTATAGTCTGCCCAAGATATGACCATTCAAGTCAGATATGGAGGTATAAACCCTGAATATGCCCTTTTAAATTTTTTGCAGAGTATTATTTTGGTTTTCTATTTTTCATTTTCAGATTGCTACTCTTTTGGATATGTGTATGCTCTTTTCTCCGATCCGTGTGCGATCTCGAAAAATTAGAAACAAATCATAAAAGGTGCATTTTCTAGGTAAACTAATCGAGATCCAACCCTTGTTGTCATTGATAAGTGAAAATTTTCCATTGTGTGAAAATATTTTTTTTAACACGCTCTCCAAGGCCATCTTCCACAAAAAAAATAAAAACAACTTATTTTTATAAAAGTGGGTCACTTCGTAAAGAAAATTATTTGTAAAAGTGAGGTTAATTGGAGGGGTATCACCACATGGATCAACTTCTACTTGCCACGTGGCTCTTTGGTTACCGTTTATGTTTTTTTTTTTAAAGGGCATAACTTTCACATTCAAAGTTTGTTTTCAGTGCCATTTTTTTTTTAAACAGCCTAATTTTTCAATATCTTTCCATCCAGATCATTAATTTTAGTTTATAAATCCATATTATCTACATTTTTAATATGGATTCTTCCAGTGATATTTTGCTTAGAAGCACCAACTACTTCCAATGGAAATCCTATATGGCAGATTTATTAAGAGCTAAAGGTTTGTACTGGATTACCTTGGGAAAGGAAAAAGAACCCACTGATGATGAAAATAAATTCAAATGGGTTAATAGGAATGACAAAGTACGTGGATTGATCGAAATATCCATCTCTCCCGATTTAAGGTTCCACCTTCAAGAAATTGATCACCCTGATAGCTTGAGAAAAGCTTGAATCTGTGTTTGGTAAACACAATATTATTCGAACACATCAGTTAAAAAATCAGTTAGAAAATCAGATTTTGAATTTAAGTCCAAATGATTTTTCTTGCATTGAAGTATATCTATCTAAGTTTAAAACACTTAGAATTTTATGTGAAGAGTGTAACATAAAGTTGGAGGAAGAGCATTGCATATATATTACTATTTCTAAGCTAGGTAGTGCATATTCTATGTTTGTATCTACCTTTTATGCCACGAGAGAGGCTCTAGAGAAAGAATATCAAAAACTTACTCTTGAGTCCTTTTGTGATGCTTTTATTAGAGAGTAAGATAAGCTTGTACAACTTGGAGTGATCAACACTGCAGGTACCTCCAACAAAGCCTTAGTAGCCCAATAGAAAGATAAACTCAAGAATACTAAGAAGCAACATCCTCACCACAAGAACATGCAAAACAAGGGTCCCAAATCCACTCAAACAACTTCAGCTCCTAATGGTGACAAAGGAGAAAAATCTAAAAATAAGAAGACTGGCAAACATTGCAACTTTTGTGGGAAAGATGGTCACGATGAGTCCAAATGTTTAAGAAGATGGCAACTTTAAAAGAAGCGATGAAGAAGCACAACATCAATATTTATTCTACTTCTTCTTGTTCTCATGGACATGCACTTTATGCTTCTGGTTTCTCTTTCAATGCAACTTCCACTTCTTCTTTTGATGAATAGCTTATTGAATTTGGATCATCTTATCATATGGATAAGGAGAAAGCCATAATTTCTACTCCAAATGAATGTAACACCAACAAATATTTGTTGGTGATGATAGATCTCTTAGTGTTTTAGGATCTAGAACATTTCAGGTAGATAATGGTCATTTAAATGATGTATTATGTGTTCCAAGTCTTTCCTATAACCGTCTATCAATATATCAAATCACTCATCTAGGTGAAGGTAAAACCATAGAGTTTTCACCTTACCAAGTTGTAATCAAGGATCTAAATTATCCTCAACATGTTCTTTCAACTATAATTGTTGATGATATTACCAGGTTGTACAAGTTTGACAGCTTGGGTCATCATCTTTTCCATCAGTTTTTGTTGCTCAAAGCGATGACTTGAGCAAATTTTGGCATGAGTGGTTTAGTCATGTAAACTATCACTCATTGCAACAAATATGTAATGGTGACTGGTCTTCCTCTTATTTCATGCAAAGATGGTGTTTGTGTTGGTTTGTTCTCGAAAAACATCATTAGGACAATTTTGACAAACATGCCTCTTGGCACACCTCAGGCCCTTTGTAGTTTGTTCACAGTGACGTGTGTGGTCCACTTTATTCTCCTTGTTTTTCTGGGTTCAAGTATTTCTTAAATTTCATTGATGACTTTACCATAAGTACTTGGGTTTACTTATTAAAACTTAAGAGTGAAGTTTTTGACAAGTTTTTGGCCTAAAAGGCCCTTGTAGAAAATCATTCTGGAAATCAAGTTCAAAGATTAAGAACATATAATGGAGGCGAATATGTGAACAATAATTTTACAAGTTACTTCACTGCATAGAGCATCCAAATACAACACACTATTCCATATACACCACAACAAAATGGTGTTTCTGAGAGAAATAACCACACATTAAAATAAATGGCTAATTGTATGATCCAATCTAAGGGATTAAGTCTAAAGTATTGTGCGGAAGCCATCAACTATGAAAATTACATAGTAAATCACACTCCCACAAAGGCTCCTAAAAATATAACACTGGAATAATCTTGGACTAAAATTAAACTAGATGTAAGTCGCTTCCGTGTATTTGGAAGTATAGCATGGGCTCACATTCCCGAGCATTGTAGACTAAAAGTGAGAAGTGTATATTTGTTGGTTATTCTGAAGATGTCAAAGGTTACAAACTTCTTCAACCACATTGCAATGAAATTATTATTAAAAGAGATGTTAAATTTGATGAAAATTTCTTGGCCTGTGAGCCTAATTTAGCGTTTGTGCCTTCTTTGGCCTATGAGCCTTCTTCAACATTTGTGCCTTCTTCCGTTACTATTCTAGATTCTTATTTAGATGATGACGGTGAGAATGGAAATCCACCTTCGCCTGCTCACCTTCCTCCAGATGAGTCTATTGAACTTGAACCAACACCAACAACACTACTTCCTAGCTGGGTCCATTCAACACAAGAAGAAGCTGGTGATCTTGTCGGTGATCCTTCAGATCAATGTCAGACATGTTCACAGTTCCAACAATCCTCTTCTCTTTTCGCTCAAGTTTCATAGAATGATAATCTAGAGACATTACATAAGCTTCAAGTCATCCATATTTGGATTCAATAATGGAAAATGATACTTGGGATCTTGAACCTATTTCAAAAGGAAGAAAACTTGTCAGATGTAAATGGGTCTATAGAACTAAGTATGCATAAGATGGAAGTGTTGAAAAACACAAGGCTCAGTTGGTTGCTAAATGATTTTCCAAAGTTGAAGGAATTGAATACAATGAAACCTTTGCCCATGTCACCAAAATGAATTCCATCCACCTTGTTCTTTCCCTTGCTTCCTCACATAAATGGGAGGTCCATCAGATGGATGTTAAATCCTCCTTCTTGCATGGGGATTTGCAAGAAGAAATCTACATGGAACAACCTCCTAGTTATGTCTAGAATGAATCTATCCTTGTTTATCACCTTAAGGAATCTCTTTATGGTCTTAAGCAAGCTCCCCGAGCTTGGTATGCCAAAATGGACAACTTTATTATTGACATCGGATTTTCCAGATGCCATTCTGATCTTAATTTCTATACCAAGAAAGTAGGAAGCCATCTCATAATCCTTGTCCTTTATGTTGATGACCTTATCCTTACTAGTAGTTACTCCAAAATTTTAAACCATGTGAAAACTAGCCTCAAGAAGAAATTTTAAATGAAAGACTTAGGATTTTTTCACTATTTCCTTGGCCTCCAAGTTTTGCAAACCATTGAAGGAATTTTTCTTTTCCATTCTAAGTATGCATGTGAACTTCTTTGTTGCTTCCACATGGAAGATTGTAAACCGACCCCTTCTCCCTTCTAGTCTAGAGTCAAGCTGGCTGGCACTTGTACTTATCCCGATGTTGATGCCACTTTGTACCGTCAGTTAGTTGGTAGCCTCTTATACTTGACTCATACCCGTGCTGCTATTTCCTTTGTTGTTGGTCTTGTTTCCCGGTATATGAAAACACCCCATGAAAGCCATTGGAAAGCAACTAAAAGGATACTTCGGTATGTGCAGGGTACAATCCAGTTCAAGATACATTACAGTTCAGGGGGGACTCCTTTGTTGGTTGGTTTCACTAATTTAGGTTGGGCCAGCGACATTGATGATCAAAAGTCTAGTGCAGGCTATTTTTTAAGCCTTGGTTCAAGACCTATCACTTGGGCCTGTAAGAAACAACAAGCTATTGTACTTTCTTCAGCAGAAGAAAAAGACTAAGCATTGATAAATGCAACTCAGGAAGCCTTGTGGCTTCGACAGATCCTTTCAGAGTTTGGATTCCAGCAGCAACATTTGACTAGCCTTTGGTGTGACAATCAAAGTGCCAGCAAGCTCACAAAAGACCCAATTCAACATCGAGACAAAAAACACATCGAGCTACACATGCACTTCATTAGAAAGCTCATTCATGATCGAGTTATTGACGTGCTCTTTTTTCCTATAGAAGATCAAGTTGCATACATTTTCACAAAGTATCTTAAAGAAGAGAAGTTTTCCAAACTTAGATCTATGTTAGGAGTTCAAAAATTTGTCATTAAGGGGGGATAGGCTCTAATGCCTCCTTCCTTCTCCTATTTTGTCACTTTTTAAAATCCTTCAATCCAATCCCAAGTTGTTCTTAAGGGGGGATGTTAGGATATTTAGACACTTAGTATTTACTTAAGATCTACTTGGTCTAATGTGTCATTAGGTAAAAGTGTGTTTCTTTAGTATGCATTAGTTTGTATTTGTAGTTAGGAAATTCGAAGGTCATGATATGTTCCTGACATAGAGTGATCCGACGATTCATGTTCTCCTCGATCTTAATGACTAGATTGATCCATGGATTAACACCCGATTGGTCCATGATATCTATTTATAGAGTATGGCGAGTCATTTTTTGATGATATATTGTGAGAAACTCTCTTGTAAAATCTCTCTGTAATATTTTTCTTTTGCATTAATAAATTGCTCCAAGTGGACTGCGTTGGATGTTTCCTCGTAGGGGTTTTACCATGTTAAAACATTTGTGTGTTGATCTTTGATCTAGTTGTGTGAGTGGTTACTGAAGGTGTTTGTCCTATGTTGGAATACTTGTGTTGTCGAACACAAGTTCCACCATGGTTGGAGCTAAACTAGGACCCAACACTAATCAACCCTCTATGTCGTTCACGGTCAGTTTAAACCTCCTTGATTTGAACAAGTTTATTAATGATTACATTCACCATGATCCTAATTGGCCCAATATGCCAAACAAACTGCCCTCAGATATCCCTAAGTTTGAGGGTAATGTTGGAGAGGATCCTTCTAACCACATCATGTCCTTCCATCTTTCATGTTCCAATAAATCCATAATAGAACAACCTAACAACATCCATAGAACATTTGAACATCCATAATAGAACAACCTAATAACATCTATAATCGAACAAACTAATAACATCCATCTTTCGTGTTTTGATGGGTGTTGCTGCCAAATGATACATAGAACAACCTAATAACATCCATAGAACACTTGAGTCCATAGATAAATTGTTCCTTATGTTCTTCTAGCTCCCAGTCCGCCATGACATAGGGATAGAAATCCTAAACATATTTTGTTAAACCACTGCTGCCAACATCTCAAACCACATCCATGAGTGGCATAAAAAACATGGCTTATATAAATCTCATATTAGTGATACTTTCATTATGGACTGGTTCTCGAAGACCCTTCTTCCCCCCATTGCCAAATACATAACCATGAAACTTCCTAGGAATCAGGAAGAAGCCCCAAAAATCCCAACAATATGATTTTATTTATGTGTAATCATGATAAATTTACACCATCCTTCTTAATGCCCCTCACTCTCACTTAGGTGACTTTTCTATACTAGGGGCATCCCATGCAACTGCTGGCCTTCTTGGATTAATGTACCACACATATCCACACCCTACTCCTTCTGGACCCAGTGGATATAGTCACCCTTATGGTGGGTTTAAGACTTCATACCCTGAACCTTCTATGGGATATTCTTCAACATCCCATAGGTACGCTAATCCCCCTCAGGATCCTTCTCATCCCTGATTACAATTAGGCTCTAGTACCTCTTACGTTGCACCCCATGCACATATACATGGTAAAGGTACCCATTATGGCACCTCTCGTTGTTCCATCTATGATCTCGCTTCGTGCGTATGATGTCTAACCCACTAAACCTAAAGGGATTTATATTAACTGTCATGTCTAGTTAGAAGGCAAAGAAGTGTGCATTGACATTGAATTTATCGATGCCTCATTGGACTACAACATCCTTCTAGGTTGAAGCTTCATGTATGCCATGAAGGAAATGTATTCCTTGGTATTTCCTAAGATGATTCCCCCCATGTAATGGGAAAACCTTTGCCATTGATTAGATGAGCTACCATGAACCTCAAGCACAAATTCATCCTGACCATGTGGTCTCCTCTTTGGGTAGAAACCAAATAGTCCCATACATCATCCCCAAAGTCTACAAATACTCGACATAACTTGGTGCATATTATGGACCACCACCTATGATTACCCTTCTAGCTTATCTAATGTTTGTATGGTGTCATCTAGTCATAGACCAAGGGACCCATGTCTACATCCATCAAATGGACCCTCAAATATAGCATCTTCAATGCCACCACCAGAAGCACATCAACATCCACATTACCCCTTTGGTTAGGTATCTTTGTTATTTCCACCTTTAAGAATAGTGAGTACCCTAGTCATGGAAAAATTGAATTTTATTAAACTCACCTTAGGGATTTCAGTTTGGTATTTGGACCCCCCTTCGACTCCTCTCCCACCCTATTTTCCAATTCCATATTTGGCCTTGACTTCTATGCAACTAATATACATGACCCCTGTATCCCCTAAGGCACCTGTGCAAGGTCCACCTCAACCAAAATAGATTGGGAAAGGAGTTGATAAAGGGAGCAAAGACAAAAATAAAGGGGGCACTAACACTCCTGAACAATCGATGGCCACCTAGAACATTACATCTAGGTCCATACCCCATGTGACATATGCAATATCTTTGGCCCCACTACCTTCAATTATCTTAGGCTACCTAAACTTAGATATATTTTCAATGAGAATGATTTAGAACATGATCCCTTCATACCTGTTACAGAATCCCCTCCAGAGTAATTGACTAAGCATATTTAGTCTTTGCACATAAGTAATCCATGTACTTTGTGTGATACCTATGACCACTATTCTTATCACTCTCCTCAAATACCTAAGCATGTGTATGCTCTTGAGATGCTTCACCAATTGTATTATGTTCCTGTTTGCCAAAAAGATCCAACCTTGATGGTAGAGGACCCTGTTATTAAACATGATTAGTCTTCCCAAGCCTATCATCAACTGATAATTGAGATTTCCCCCCCTGAAGTGAAAATAAGTGAGAATACCAAGAAAATTCTCTACTTAATCAACTTCCATGGGATCGAATCTATCCAAGAACATTCCTTTCTCTACAAGTGTATATCATAGCATCCCCAACATGTCCCATGTACCTCCAGTATCAACATCGGTGAACTCCTCTTCCACTAGTGTTTCATCTACCTCTGTGGATGTAGCATATGTGAACCACATTTCTCATTTCCATGGCATTGAAAAAGGGATTCATATCCCCATCCCTTGCCACTTCCCATGACCAGGTTGGTTCGCACATTCAAGTCTTTCATTATGATAAATACATCATTGAGTCCTTCACTACAAACAATTACCCTTGGAATGATATGCATCATCTTTCCTATAACTTACCTTAGGAACCTCATCCCACCAACTTGTATGTTGTTGAATCAAAAGACTTTATCCCTCATGGTCAATTTAATTGTTTCTAGAATCCAATCTCGACCCATGATGCATTTGACTAAAAGAATGTGTCCAATATTTCAACTACCATCAAGGTGAACATCTCTAATGCCCCTGGTGTTAAAGAAAGCATCATGTTGGGGGAAATTTGTTCGTTAGATTCATAAGTTGTTGCCTACAAATCCCTCTTCGAAGAGTTCTAAGATATCTTTGCTTGGTCCTATTCCAAGATGTATGGACTTGACCCGACCATTGTTGAACATCACATCGATACATGGTCGGATTCCACTCCTATTCACTAGAAGAGAAAACCGATACACCCTAACAAGGCACCCACAATCAATGATGAAATTGATAAATTGAAAAAGGTGAGCTTCATTTATCCCATTGCGTACACTTGACGGGTCTCTAACCTAGTCCTAGCACGAAGAAACAAGGCACCATATATACCTGCATCGATTTCTGTGATCTGAACAAATAATGTCCCAAAAGAAAACACCCAACACCATTAATTGATTAGGTTATGAACGAATGTGAAGGCCATGATATCTTATCTTTATGGATGGATTCTCAGGCTATAACTAGATTCGTATTCAACCATAATACCAATACAAGACAACCTTCACTACTCCATGGGGCACCTTCACATAAAAAGTGATTCCATTTTGGTTAAAGAATACCAGAGCCACCTTCCAATGTGGCATGTTCTACTGCTTTCATGACTTGGATAACCTTATTCTTGCCTATCTTGATGATCTCATTGTTGTTCAAATTGGAGGGTGCATCACTTGGAAGAGTTCTGAACTATCTTCCTTAGATGTTGCAAATACAACATACATCTGAATTCCCTTAAGTGTGTCTTATGTGTTCCCATGGGTCATATTTTGGGATTCATCATCACCAAAGTCGACATTAGTGTTGATCCCCTTAAGGTTCAAGCCATTTCTGAGCTTCCTCCCCCTCACAATCTACACCAATTACAGAGCCTACATGGGAAATCCAACTTCCTACGTCGGTTCATTTCGGATTACTCCACCAATGCCAATGGGTTATTGTGCTTATTATGTTAAGCCCTAATATTGGCTCATTACCCATTAATTGGGGCATATTACATTAGTAATGTTATTTTTATTTATGTCGGCTTTATTCCATTAGTTGTAATTATACCTCCTAGTCTCCTATATATACTAAGGAGACATTTTCATTTGGAATCATCTTGTACTTGAACATTTAAGTGGGGTAAAAGGAGGTTTCACCCTCGAAGAGGCTTATTATATGAAATTATCTCTTTTCAAGGCGTTGAGTACTTTTTTCTGAGGTTTTTCTATGCTATATTGATATTTGGTTCCTAACATATGGTATCAGAGCTCAAGTTCTTAGGGTTTCGCTGCTACATCTGAGACATGTTGGAATTTTCGCTATAATTTGTTTTCTACAATGTTTCAGAAGGAATTTCTTGGAGGATATTTAGTAGACGGATCAAGGTACGTTAGGTTAAAATTTCATCTCCCGAGGCCTTATATTCAAAGATACAATCTGTACAAGATAGGGTTTTGGAATCATCCTTAAACGAGTCATTGCAGAATTTTTGCTATAAATTTTTTCTGTAATGTTTCAGACCCTGAACTCTGGAGGCTATTCACAAAATCAGTAAGGTATCTGTGATAAAAATTTCAGCTTTTGGGTCATCTTAAATTTGTAGATACACCCTATGTAAGATAGGGTATCTGACTAGTCCTATTAACTAGTGTCAAGAAGGTGTTCCAGGTAAAACAAACATAACTTATTCCTAGAGTATCCAAATTGAGTGGGACTGTTTTCATTGGATAATGGATAGTCTGTAGTATTTCGAGTATGAGTTTCAGAATTTTATATCAATTATTTTGTGCGGGGCATGCTATACAAGTGAGATCTCCTGGAAAGGCCAAAAATCGACAAGTTGTGGGGAAGTTACTGTAAATTCTACTTGGCACATCCAATTTTGATCAGACTTGTGGCATTGCAGAGAAGAAATATCAGAGAACTACATAAAATAATGTTTCATATGCAGAAGGGCCGAAACTTGGGAGATACAACAAAAGAAAGATTGTCTAGCAGAGCCACCTCAAAATCAAGGTTCAAAAGTGATACTTGGCCAACATGCCACCCAAAAAAGGAACTTCTACACCAAATAAGACTCCAGACAATCCTACTTGGACTATTGATGAAGGTGAATAAATGCATAGGGACATAAATGATTTACAAAGGAAGATAGTAACAAAAGATGAACTACAAGAGATGGAAGCTAAGTTGGAGGCAAAGATGGATGGTTTAAAAGAGGAGATCATGGAAGTATTGAAAAATTTCGTAACATTGAAGACACCTGAAAGTGAAAATGCATCCCATGAAATTCATGATGAGGACACAAGGAAGGTGAATCTAGAATGGAAAAACTCCAACTTTGGGTTGAAGACCAACCACGTTCCTAAGATTGATATGAGGAAGTTTGATGGCAAGGACCCAATCACATGGATACTTCAGATGGAGCAATTCTTTGATCTACATAATGTGCCACATACACAAA
>SNQJ01S0123317.1:30694-49182 GCA_010110895.2 Picea sitchensis | reverse complement strand
TTTGCTATGATTTTTCCTCCTTTGAATAGTACCCCTACCCCTCCTTTTATAGGCTAGAAGGAGCTAGGGTTTTAGGCGAACTCTCGGCCATGCATGGTTGGGAGTTCCAGTTAACTAACAAAAAGCTCTTCATCTCGGCGGAAACTTTCCTGATTTTTTGCTTTGTTAGGTAAACGCGGGCGGTAGTGGGCTAGCCAGCGTTCACACACGTGTTGCAGAAGGCCTACTAGCATCCCAACGCGCCCAGTGCTAGGTTAGGGCGCGGGTTACTTGATTTAGGAGGTTTTTGAAGAGTTTGTTCAGCATGGCTTTGGCAAGGAAAGGCAATGAGTAGGTCTGATGCCAGGTAAGCAGGGATAGTGCAATTTAGGGTTATAACATTAAGGTCTTGGTGAAGATGTATGTCGTTTGTTCTGCTGAAGGACAGAATTGTAGGTCAATGATCCCCTTGTGTACTAAGTCTCGGATGTAGTTCATGTGGATCTCGATATGCTTCATCCGCTGCCTCTGAATTGGATCTCTGCAAAACTTCAAAGTGTTATGGTTGTCACACCAGATGACAATCGGTTGATGAAATTGAATGTGCAACTCAGTGAGAAAATGTTGTAGCCACATAGCCTGAATGGTTATGTTAACTACCCCTATGCAATCTACCTCGGTTGAAGATAGAGCAATGGCATATTTCTTCTTTCTCAACCAACAGATGGGCTCGGAACCAAGACTAAGTGAGTAACCAAATGTGGACTTGCGATCAGTGTTATCGCCAACCTAGTCAAAATCAACAAACCCGATGAGATCTAATGTAAAGTCTGTTGAATAATGAATCCCAAAGGTGGTGGTGCCATGTACGTATCGAAGGATACACTTTGACACCTTCCAATGTATCCCATGTGGCTCCTGCATGAATCTCGAAATTGCGCCAACTGCATAGGAGAGGTCTGGTATGGAGTGTGTGAGATACAACAAGCTCCCCACTAGCTATTTGTACAATTTGTTGTCAACCAATGGAGTCTCACCGCCATCCTCAAGTTTGACTCTTGATAGGAAAGGAGTTAGAGTAGACTTGCAGTCTATCATGTGAAATCTCTCAAGGAGATCTTGTGCATACTTGGCCTGAGCCAGTTTCATGCCTGATGCATCCTAACTGATCTTGAGTCCAAGGAAGAAGTGTAGCGGACCCATGTCTGTCATCAAAAACATGTCATGTAGAATCCTCTTGACTACTGCAATCACTGAACTTGAGCAACTGGTGATCAACAAATCATCAACATATAGAAGAGTAGAAGTGAATCAGTCATCCTGAGCATGTAGACATTCGGGTCTGATTTACAACGTACAAAGTTCTGTGACAACAAGTAGGATTCCATCTTGGCATACCATGCCCTCAGAGCCTCCTTGAGGCCATAAAGAGGCCTCTTTAGTTGAAAAACAAAACATGAGTCCTCCATAAATCCCTAGCGCTGCTCCATATAGATCTTATCAGAGAGATCACCATGAAGAAATGCATTCTTCACGTCCATCTGATGGACTTCCCATCCCTTAGTTGTCGCAATGGAAAGTGCCAATTGTATGGAATCCATCTTCGCTACTGGAGTGAAGATCTCATCATAGTCAATACCATGCCCATGTTGAAAGCCTTTGGCAACAAGCCTGGATTTGTATCTGCTAATCTGTCCATTCATTGTGCTCTTGGTCCTGTAGATCCATCTGCATCTGACAAGTTTCCTCCCAGAAGGAAGGGGAACTAAATCCCAAGTGTAGTTCTCGAGGAGGGATTTGTACTCCTCCTGCATGGTGGATTCCCAAAAGGGATTTCCAACAGCCTCTCCATAAGACTGTGGATCTGAAGACTAAACCAAGAAAATATGCATGGAGGGCAATGGTTCAGTGGTAGTGATTGCAACATGAGGCTCCTTGAAATCAGATCGAGTCCTCCTAGTATTAACTGGATCACCAACGAGACCCCCTTCATTCTAAAGAGTAATCTGTGACCACTTGGGCCTCTTCTCTGGCTCTGCAACTGCATCTGAATGATCTGACTCGCATCTGAATGTACTGACTCTGAATCTAAATCATCTAAGTCCTTTGAATCAGAACTCTCATCTGAAGACGAGTCGACATGTGCATGCTCATCATCTCGGGTAGGCGGAAGAATGAAGGTGTCTGCATGCGGTTGTTGAGGTACATGTGAGACACTTTCCTCGAATTGGACATTGTGCTCAATGATGAGCCCATTTGAGGAAAGATAAATAAGCCCATATCCCTTCACACTGTTGGGGTATCTGTTGGCACAGGGGCAGACCCAGGGTTCAGCTCCAAGAGCGCACCAACAAGCCCTAACTACTAGCCCTTTTGGCAACACCTACGAAGCAGATGCAGTCTCACCCGAAGCAGTTATGAGGGGGTTGAAGAATATATATGTCTACAACCAAAGGGAATAGCAAATGGATCTAACACAAGAAAAGAACAGCATTTGTATATCACTCATCAACTTAGATCTATTCTGCACATCTACTTATCAGATCTAAAACAATACTACAATCACAGTATATCAATGACAGATACCAAATACCAATCACACACAACACACAATATACATGGTTCACCCTCTCTCTGGGGTTACGTCCACAGAACTGTGCTATAATATATTGAGGTAAAGCATACAGTTTTTGTTTGCGCTCTTAGCTAGTAGATCTTCTTTCTTCTCCTCTCTTTCCCTTCCCTCCCTACACACCCAGTTGTAGGGTTGATCTTCGCACTCAACTGGAGATCTTACAATACCAGAAGGCTCTCACTCTCATCACTTCTTTCTCTCAATACAATACTCACTCATATCAACAATACAACTAGATCAATAGCAATATCATACCAGCCCAAGTTACCAACCCAACCTAGATCCTTTAGACCTTTATTTATACATTACAATAGCTCACTGACAGCGTTAGGCCGAAACCTAGGTGTCCAAAACGCTAGATACCAAAACCCTAGGTCAACTTGATCCATATTTTCAGGGCTTCACCAACATGTCTTTCCTTTCTTCTCGCGCGGTGATCCAAAGCATCCAACAGTGGCTTTTTTCACTTGTTGAGTTGTCCACAATCCTTCTTCCTTGCTTATCTTTCATCCCTAATCTCCTCGTCCAACGACTTTCTTTCTCGGGCTTTGCTCCATCTTTTATGCTCTTTTGTTCACTTCGACCCAATAACAGTCACTTTGTCTTCCGCGTAGTTCACATTCTACCTTTTATTCCTCAATCTTCGCATACTTCCATAACCAAGGGCCAACAGGCCCCCAACACTCACCTGTGACTCATCCCGAGGCACTTCAGATTTGAGCTTCATGTTTTACTTCAACTCCAGGATGCGCAGTGCACCCTCTGCATTCTGCTCTTTGCCTCCTCTATGTCCCTTGTGCAGACTATCTTTTCTATATCTGGTACCCAGTTTCAACTTCACCTGGTACCTAGACCCTTTTCTTCGTGCTTTCACTGAGAGTCGTGAGGCATCTAGTTGTCATAGTACAACTTCAGTCGGCTCCCATTCACTAATTATTCCTTCCATTCTCTGTTCAGAGTCTTCAATTGCGCAGCTACTCCCTCTGTAACATAAGTGATCTCGTATGGCCCTAGTCAATGTGTTCTGAACTTCCCATGATGTTTTATGAACTTGTTGTCATATACCAGTACTAGATCACCTTGTCGGAATGCCTTCTTCTTGATGTGCCTATCATGATAGGCTTTCTCTCTTTCCTTCTGAACCTGCTGATGGAATCTTGCAATGAATCTGTCTTCTTCCAATTCAACCAACTATGGAAGCCTCTCTTGAACAGCGCCAGGTTCATCCATATCTGTAAAGGCAGCAATTCTCAAGCTTGGTACCAGATATTCCATTGGAACAACAGCTTCAAGACCATATACCAACTTGAAAGGGGTATGCATTGTTAGCTTATTGCAAGTAGTTCTATAGGCCCATAACACTGCTGGTACTCTTAAGTACCAATCATCTATGTTCACACAACAAATCTTGGTTAGTGTTGTTTCTGGATCTTGTTGAATGCTTCAACTGTCCCATTTGTTTGTGGATGGTATGGTGTGCTCTTCTTATGGTGGACTGTAAATTATTCAATCAAGGATTCAACTGTCTTATTGATGAAATGTGTTCCTTGATCACTCATAAGGATCTTTGGGCATCCAAATCTGGATATGATGTCATCAAATATGAAGCACGCAGTTGTAGTTGCACTACAGTCCTTGACTGCTCTTGCTTCGACCCATCTAGTCAAGTATTTTTTTGTTGTAATTATGTACCTTGCTCATGTACGCTTTCTTTGTGGATTTATAGGTCCAATGAAGTCAATGGCCCATTTTTCAAATGCTTGTAGGGTCATTTGTGGTGCTAATAGCATTTTGTCTCTTCTGGATGGTTTCCCAACTCTTTGGCATACATCACAACCTTTGGAATAGTCTTTAACATCCCTGTGTAAGGTAGGCCACCAAAGGCCAGCTCTAAGAACCTTCTACATAGTTCCTTTCCCTACATAATGTCCTCCTACGATGCCTTCATGAGCTTCTGTGAGGATCAGTAGTCGTTCTGCCTCCATAACACATCTTTGCAATATCCCATCTAGTCCCATCTTGTATAGATGTCCAGCTACAAGTGAGAAATCTACAGCGCGCACCACTAGTTGTTTCTTCTGAGGAATTGTATACTCACTGGGTGTCATTCCTATTGATAGGAATTGGACTATATCTGTGAAGTGGTCATCGATCTTTCTAATGGCTAGTAGATGTGCATCTGGTAGTGTATCCTCCAAACTAGTTGGCTCTTCTCCATGTTCCAACCTTGATAAGTGGTCAGGACCCTTGTTAATTCTCCCTGGCTTTACTATGATCCCAAAATCATATTCTTGAAACAACAGAAGCCATCTGCATATTCGCCCCCCCAACACTGGCTTGTTGACTAGGTACTTCAGTGCAGAGTGATCAGTAAACATTTTAAAGTGTCTTCCCAACAAATAGTGGCAAAATTTCTGCAGTGCATACACCATGGATAATCCCTCTCTTTCAGTAGTGGTATAATTAATCTCAGTTGTATATAGCTCCCTGCTAGAAAAGGCTAACGGGTGGTCAATGTCTCTTTTTATTGGTTGTTCTAGCACAGCTCCTAATGTAATGGATGATGCATCGACATACACATGAAACTCCTTGGTCCAATCTAGGAAAACCAGAATGGGTGCAGTAACCATTTTTTGTTTCAGTGTGTTAAAGCTCTGTTGGCATTCTTTTGTCCAACTAAACTGACAATCCTTCTTCAAGAGCTTCTCCATGGGAATTTTAATATGAGCATAGCTCTTAATGAACTTTCTCTAGTAGTTTGTGTGTCCCAACACAGTGCGCAGTTGTTTGATTGATGTAGGAGGGGGTAGATCAACTATAATGGCAATTTTGGATGGATCTACTAGCAATCCTTGCTTACATACAATATGACCTAACAACACGCCAAATGGTGAAAATAAAATACATTTCTTCAGGTTTAATGCAATTTGAAACTGCCTGCATTTATCCAACATTAGCCTTAGACATTCAATATGGTTTTTCAATAAGCTAAAAACAGTCCAATCATCAAAGTATGCTTCTAAAAATTTATGTAGAAATTCCTTGAATGCTTCGACCACCACCCTAGAAAAAATGGTTGGGGAATTCTTCAATCCGAATGGCATCACTGTATATTGGTAGGGTCCCTATTCTGTTGCAAATGTGGTCTTATGTCGGTCTTCCTTGGCAATTCGGATCTGATGGTATCCTAAAAATCCATCTGTAAAAGAACATACTTCCTGGCCTCCCACATTATCTAACACTTTGTTAGTGAATGGTGTAGGGAAGGGATCATGCAAACAAGCATCATTCAGCTTCCTGAGATCTACGCATATCCTGATTTCTCCTATTTTCTTGTCTTGCACCACCATAGGGCTTATCCACTCTGATTCTTCGACAGGTTCTATAATTCCGACTTCCAGCATTCTGTCAAGCTCAATATTCCCTTTCTCCTTATATTTAGGGTTTAGTCTTTAAGGTCTCTGTTTGACTAGTCTAGCATATGGCTTCAAATGGATCCTCATCTCTCCCATAGGACCTTTAATGCCCTTCATATCAGTGAACTTGGTTGGAAACAAGTCCTAATATTCATGCAGTAACTCTATAATTTTATCAATGGTAGCAGCATCCCAATAATCTCCAACGTTTGCAAACTTTGGTGTCTGCTCTATTCCAATATTGACTTTCTTGATCTTGATCGGTTGTCCAATGAATGGTAGCTCAACCCTTGGTCCTTCCACATCTCTCTGGCCTTCTGTTTCTGCGATGTTCACCTTCCTCGGATCATCGTCTTCATGGTATTGATGTTGTAACAGCCTTGCAGTTTCTGGAGAGGCACAATCCATTCATCCTCTTCTTGTTCCAAGGCAAGGCTAGATACCTCCTCAGATACTTTCTATCTCACAACTTGTAGTGCTTGATCTGCTGAAGGATATTGAATTTCAAATAAGAAGGTAGTTATAAAATTATGAGTCATACCTTTCCAATCTGTGGTGATGAGGCACAGTTCTGCTTGGAGGTACCAGTTGATAGGTGTCATTTCCAGAATGTTAATGAATTTGTGCACCCATTTTTCTTAAGGAATGTTGCTCCAGGCTTCCTCACAGCTTCGCACATGGTCCTTTGGGCAGCTTCGACCTATGTAGCGAACTTCACAGCCTTCTACTTGTGCTGAGAATCACATTGTCATCAGAGTACGGCATTATACCCAATCTGTAATATTACTTTTGTGTGTCCCCCACCATCTTGTTGGTGTGGATTTCAAGGCCTCATCCATTTCCAACAACCTCTGTTGTGTTGGTACACTTGCTTCAAAGTCTAATAGGAAGGCTTCTAATGGATTCAGACCATCAAATGTGGGTAAGTTACTTACTGTTGTGCCGATCCAACGAACTTCTCCGGTTAATCTAGCACATCTCCTTGTAGATACTTCATACATCCGGTTCTGCCAGTTCTCGAGTGCTTCTTCTGAGTCTGATGAGCATGCGTTGTCACTTCGCTAGCTTAGATTCCCATCGGTTGTGGGATTAATGTAATCATGTTGTCTGGCTGTTAGCTTATATATATTTTCTAGTGCATATGCATGGTCTTCTTCTCTGATAGGTTATGTGTATCGTTGACCTTCATCTGGATCTAAAGGTGCGATGACCCTAAGGCCATATCTTTCAAAATTCATACGTCTCTTCTATAAATCAACCATAGTGGAATTATTGAAAGCCCAATCAATTCCTAACAACACGGGGTAAGGACAGTTGTCATCAATAATCACAATTACCTCAAAATCTGCAAATGTTCTCACTCCATCAATGTTCACAGGGACATGCTCCAATCGTCCAAATGGGTTGACAGCTTGTTGGTTAGCCATCCTAAGCCTGATAGGGGAATAGATCAAATTTGGTTTTCCCATCAGTGCTTAGGTTTGCTTCATCATGACATTGACCTCCGACCCTAAGTCGAGGAATACATAGTTTATCTCATACTCTCCTATTTGAGCATTCAAATGTAATTACTTATTTGTCCTTCTCTTCTTACCAATTTAGTGTACTGCCCTATTCAACAAGGGGTCTATCTTTCCTAGCTCATATTGTTTGATTAGATTCTGTAGCTCTTGTACAGCATTTTCATCCTGAATCAACTTAATACAAGTGTATAAAAATTCCATGAGCTTGCTTACCTCTTTTCCTTCTCTTGGAAAAGAAGACTGATCAAATTCCAGAGGCATTCCATATTCTCTCACTTCAAGTCTTTTCTTTGATGCAGAGCCTTGGTTTCCTCTAAATTGTTTTCTAGATTCCTCAAACATTTCTCTTTCTTTCTTTGCATCAAACATTTGTGTCTTATCTGTATCTTTCCTGATCCCTGAGTCTTCTGTAATCTTCCCTTGCGTTATTTTGTCATCTCTTGTGACAGCACCTCCTCTTGTTATAATAGCGACTCTAGGGTCTTCTCCATGAGGTTCAGCATATATCAGTTGCACTTGCGAGTTCTGTTGAGGTCCACGTATTTCTTGAAGCTTGGCTAGCAGCACAGGACAATCTTCTATAACATGGTCAAATGAGATGCAGTAGCTGCAAGTGGTACAAGGGTAATAACAATCCCTCACAAGGTGTCCTAGTTGTGCACAATTATAACAGATGATTTGTCCTCGGCCTTGACCCATTCCTCCTCCTCCTCCTCCTCTTCCTCTGAATCCACCGCAAGGATTGAAGTTTCCTCTCCCAATAGAGTTGTACTGCGTAGTGTTTCCTTCTTGATGTACTTCACCTTGAATCTTATATATGTCTCTTGACCTTTCATGCATGAGATCATAATCCCTACAATCCCTATCATCATGTCCTATAGACTTATAGAATGTACAATACAAATTTGTAGGTGTCTGAACATACTTTTGCATGTAGTAGAACTCACCAGTTCAATGTATGTTTCTGCATACCTCGCACCAAGGTAAGGTGACTTGCTTCAAGGGGCTTGGAGATCTAGAAGCCACGTATTCATTGAATAGAGGGAAGTATTATTTGTCATGGCCTTTTGATATATACCTGACACACCAGATGTCTTCTCTTTTATCTTTTCCTTTGTCTTTCTTCATATCTTCGACCTGCAAAGACAAACCAGTTAGCTGACTCAAGATCTGGCTCATACCTGAGTGGATTCTCCCATAGGGGTTGATTCTAGCTTCATAGCGATATCCAATGCCTCAGCCTGCGAAGCAATCTTCTGTTGCATCAGGGGAACTTTGATGTGTGGTAGAAGGGAAACAATGAACCATTCTGTGTTCTGTTCATCTGGGATATAAAAAGTCAATCGGCCTGTTAAGCTCTTAAATCTTTGATCGAACTCCCAAACAGGTTCAGCTACCTTTTGCTTGATCTCTTTCATCTCTGTAATACATTGTGACTCTAACTTAGGTTTCTTGAATTCTTGATTCAGCGCATTCTTGATCCGATTCAATGGCTTAGGTTGTGCAATTCATTGGACAAGTTTCATGTACCAACTCAATGCGTGATCTCTGAGAATTGTACTGAATTGGGTTCTTTTGGCAGCTTCATCTTAATATTCCATATGGCTTCACATAAAAACCAGTGTTGATCAGGATCTTCAGATCCATCTCCCCTAAAGATGGGGAGTCTCATCTCATCTGCCATAGATATTCCTAGGGTTCCTAACTGAATATGTGGTGGACTACTATTGGCAGTGCTCTGGATGCTCTGGTGACTGGGACTATTCTGGTTGCTTAATACTGAATCAATAGGAAGGATAACAGTACTTACTTCGATGGTCTGTGAAGTTTCTGAGGTTTTAGGTTCTCTTTGGCGAAGCTCTCCATATTTTCCTTCCTCTGCCTTAGCAGGTTCCGAATGTTCTTCGTATGTTAGTTTTGCTTCATCTCCACTATATAAACCTTCCTCCTCGTAGTTCTTCTTAAACAGGTTCGCAAGATTCACTTCTCTAAATACTCTCCCACTACACGTATGTCCAGCTTCTGTGTTGTTATTGTTTTCTGAATTCTTGAACATTAGCCTTTCTTGATCTGACCAATCTATTGTATCCTCAAGATGTTCTTCTCATGCAATAGCATCTTGATTCTCAGCTTCAAAAAATGAAAAAAATTCCCTCGAGGTCCCTTGAAAAATATCTCTCAGCTTCGCTATATGATTCTACTCTATCAACAACAAACTCTGTGATGTACCCTCCAATGGTACTATCAAACCGGTGATCTACTGCCCATGATATGGTATTATCAACTCTCTTGACCTTCTTGATCAACTCCGACGTCCAAGCCACAGGAAGTCTAGATTGGATATCAAACTGGGTATCTGCTAATCTAGCTAGCCACTCATATAGCTCTTGATGGATTCCTCCAAAGAAAATCTTGTGAATATCGGTAAAGATATATTTCTCTAACCAGTCTTCTAAACTAAGATTAGGGTTCTTGTTCTAGGCTTCAGCGAAGTCCTTTTCTTGATCTTCTATCCACTTTTGAATCTCTATCTTCGATGGAAACCACCTTGACATTCCCTTAAAAAGATTCATGTCCTGGCAATGGAACCATTTGTTGGCACAGAAGCAGACCCAGGGTTCATCTCCAAGAGCGCACCAACAAGCCCTAACTACTGGCCCTTTTGGATACACCTACGAAGCAGATGCAGTCTCACCCGAAGCAATTATGAGGGGGTTGTAGGACAGAGATGTCTACAACCAAAGGGAATATCAAATGGATCTAACACAAGAAAAGAACAGCATTCATATATCACTCATCAACTTAGATCTATTCTTCCCATCTACTTATCAAATCTAAAACAGTACTACAATCACAGTATATCAATGATAGATACCAAATACCAATCACACACAACACAAAATATACATGGTTCACCCTCTCTCTAGGGCTACGTCCACAGAACTGTGCTATAATATATTGAGGTAAAGCATACAGTTCTTGTTTGCACTCTTAGCTAGCAGATCTTCTTTCTTCTCCTCTCTTTCCCTTCCCTCCCTACGCACCCAGCTGCAGGGTTGATCTTCACACTTAGCTGGAGATCTTACAATACCAGAAGGCTCTCACTCTCATCACTTCTCTCTCTCAATACAATACTCACTCATATCAACAATACAACTAGATCAATAGTAATATCATACCAACCCATGTTACCAACCCAACCCAGGTCCTTTATTTATACATTACAATAGCTCACTGACAGCGTTAGGCCGAAACCTAGGTGTCCAAAACCCTAGAGACCAAAACCCTAGGTCAACTTGATCCATATTTTCAGGGCTTCGCCAACCTGTCTTTCCTTTCTTCTCGCACGGTGATGCAAAGCATCCAACAATGGATTTTTCCGCTTGTTGAGTTGTCCATGATCCTTCTTCCTTGCTTATCTGTCATCCCCGATCTCCTCATCCAACGACTTTCTTTCTCGGGCTTTGCTCCATCTTTTTTGCTCTTTTGTTCACTTCGACCCAATAACAGTCACTGTGTCTTCCGTACAATTCACATTCTCCCTTTTCTTCCTTGATCTTTGCATACTTTCATAACCAAGGGCCAACAGTATCCAATGAAAATACACTCAATGCTCTGTGGATCAAGTGCCTTCCTCTTTTCATAGGGAATCTCAGCCCATGCACGTGAACCGAAAATGAGAAAGTGGGTCACTTCCGGTTTGAGGCCACTCCAAGCCTCATAGGGGGTCTTATCCTTGACAGATCTATGGGGAGATATGTTTTGGATCTATGCTGCACAATTAAGTGATTTGGCCCATAGTCTCTATGGTAGTGACTTTGCATGCAGCATGCAAGATGCCATCTCCTTTAGAGATATGTTTTTCCTCTCAGCAACTATGTTTTGTTGCGGAGTATAGGGAACTGTGTGTTGCAACTGAATCCCTACCTCATGGAAAATATCATGGATCTCATGATTGACATACTCTCCCCCATTATCAGTTCGGAGGACTTTGATCTTCTTTCCAAACTATGTCTCAACTAGGGCTTTGAAATATTTGAGGTGTTGAAAGACCTCGGATTTTTTCCTGAGAAAGTAAATCCATGTAAAATGTGAGAAATCATCAACAAAAAAGAGAACAAACCTCACTTTTTTTATCGATGGATGTGGAAAAGGACTCATAAGGTCACTATGGATCAGATCTAAAGGTGCAGAAGCATAAGCTCTCTGAGATTTTCCTTTGTCGAATTTCTCTTAACGGTGTTTTCTGAGAACACATCCCTCACACACTCCTTTGGAGAAATGGATGTCTGGTAGACCATCAACCAATATTTTCTTGCTAAGTTGTTGCATGTATCTAAAATTCAAATGTCCAAACCTTTCATGCCATATCCTACTACTTTCATCATCATGAGTAAGCAGTAAAGCAGAATCAAGTTCAATGAATTCAGAAAATGTATACAATCTAGACTAATGATTTACCTCACCAGTAGAAACCCTGGAGTTGGTTTGCATGTCACATATGTCCATGACATTTGGTGTGAATATGAATTTCTTTCTGGTGCCGGAATTCGCCATTTGATTCACGGAGAGTAGGTTGATGGAAAGTTTGGGAATCTGCAGCACATTCTCAAAGCTTCCGTTGGTGAGTTCAATCCTTCCTTTGTCAGTTGCATGCATCCAATGAAGAATAGACTATTTCTGAGGCAACCATGTGATGTGATGCTCCTAAATCCACAATCCAAGCATCGAGAGAGGAATTGATGGCAATCAAGGCATGGCTATAATTTCCTTTCTTGGGATTCAGATCTTCTGGATTCTTCTTCTTGGCACCCTCAGGGATGCAATATCCAAGGTTGTTTTGCTGAAGTATTTTAGACATTAAATCTATTTTCTTTTGCATGAATGTGGATTCTGGATGGAATCATTTGTGACAGTATGTGCATTTCTCCCCTTTTCTTCCCTTTCCACCTTTGGATCTGGAGGCATCGGTGAAGGGATTCGAGTACCCTTCTTTCTTCAGATGTGCATGAGCTTTCCTTTTGTATTTATCTTTATATTTATGATGTTGATGGTTGCCATATTGCACAGTAAGTGCATGCACCTTTGGGCCTTTGATTTTTCCCATGTTGATGAGATTGGTTTTCTCTTGTGTCGGGGATTCAATAAAATCCTCAAGAGAAGGCATCTTCCAGGTGGCTCTGGAGGTGAATCTGACAGAATGGAATATTGATATCACAGAGAATTCAGGACCAAGTTTGGAGAGAATGGTGAGAACCATTTGTTTCTCCTCCTTAGATTTGTCAACCCTGCAAGCTTTGAGTTGCGACAGTAAATCCTTGAATTTTGTAAAGAAATATTGGATATTGTCGAAGCTTTTTGGATCCAATGTGAGAAGATCCACCTCCATAATGTGTCCCTTCATCTCATCCTGTTTGCCAAATATCCCTTCCAAGGTGGTCCAAGCTTCATTGGGAGTCTTATAGGAAGATATGTGAAAAAGGAGATCAGGAGAAATAAGATTGTAAATTGTTCTGAGTGCTTCATCCATGCAATTTAAATACTTGGATTTTTCTATCGCTAATGTCGGTTATGTGTCTGTATTCAAGGTTAACTTGTACAATCCTCTGGTTCGGAGATGAATCATTATTCTCTCCTTCCATGCAAAGTAGTTGTAAGGTTTAAGAATGAGTTCTTTTTGGAAATCCATCTTTCCGTTGTCTTCAATCTTTTGTACCTGCAAACAATTTGGTGTCGCTTTTTCTTAGCAATCTGTCGACTCTGATACCATGTAAATGTGTTGAACTTGGACAGAATAGATCTATCTATAAAATACTACACACATTTGCAGAGATAAATTGAGAAAGAACAAGAAAGAGAGAAAGAATGGAAGAATTCTCATTAACCGTTGTGAATAATGAATAATTTACACATTATATACTTTGTATAACTCAATGAATGTGCACTAGAGGAGAACTAATGCACCATAGTGGTGGTATAGAGTGATATGGACACACACCAACAGTAACGGGAGTGAACTGCCACCTAGTCTAGTCTCTCAGGCAATTATAGGAGTGAAATGCCACCTAGCTGAGTTAACTAGTCAACCGGTATCACCTAGCAGGAAAGGTATCATGTTTCCTGCATTGCCCAACAAAGGAACTGGACCTTGTTGATGCATTAGTCAGTGCACTTGTTGACCCCAATAAGTGTGATGGTCTCTAGGGGGTCTCTTGCACCTGGGAGCTTGACTTTGTGGGATTCCTTTGTGGTTTCCATCCCCTATCACTTGAAAACATAACACATAAAGCTACAAGAAGTGAGAAAAGCACTAAAAACTCATAAAAACAAAATAAACCCATTTTACCACACACCTGATCAGGATCTTGAGATTGGCTTGGGATCTAGTGGAGTTAACCACTCTATTGGTGAAAATGTACAAACAGAGTGAGAAGCTTTGCAAACCTTGTGGTTGCTAAAAGATTACAGACAAATGAGTTAGAAAACTAAAAAACCTAGCTTTCTATGAACTAATTTATTCTAGAATCTATGTTATTCATGTATATGGAAGTAAAATACAACAAAAAAGACAAGAGCAGTTATTTGACCAAGAATAAATGAATCGATTACCCAAATGGTAGACTTCATAATATCATTGGTATTACCCAAATGGTAGACTTCACAATATCATTGGTGGAGAGCTCTTGAAGGTGTTGATCTTCTAGTGGCCTCTCCTTCGGAGGGTTCTTTGATTTCCTTGAGTGTGTGGTTGTAGTTGCTCTTTCCTCTGGTTATAGATGGATGCAATAGTGTGCTCCTCAAGAAACTAGGGTTTCAGTGGTAAAGGGACAAACCTAGGGAAAAAAATCCACAACGAGGGAAAATTAGAGCAAGAGGAATGAAATGGGCGGAGACCTCTCCTTGTTTTATAGGAAAAATATGGAATTTCTATCATATTTTTGCTTTTCTAAACTAAAAATAGGAGGCAAAGTCATAAAAAGCGTTTATGACTTAATTAAGTGTGATTAACTTTAGGGAAATAGTTCTTGAAGTTAATTAAAGGGGATATTTATGGCTTTATGACTGAAATTAACTTTACGAAAAGGGTTCCAAAGTTAATTAAAGGGGATATGGTGTAAAAGTCATGATACCCATACTATTGTTGGAGTATTTAGTACACCTAGAATTTTGTTCTAGGTGGACCATTTTTATGTGATAACAATCATTGCCTTGCAATATGCATTATACCCCTTCTCATCATCTCAATGATGTCATTCACCACTCATTCTACATTTTTTGGGTTCTCTTTGGTCCATCGATACCCAATGCCTCTTACAACCCATACTTTGTCTTATCTCATTCGAATGCATTTGCATTCATGTGGTGACCTCCAAGGTGATGTTATTATTGATGCATCCTCCATGTCGACATCTTATCAATGCGTTGAATTATCCTTTTAGTATTATTACCCAATATACTTCGAGCCTTCTCACTCTAAAACTATTCTCACGCCCTTTTCAAATTCACCATCTTTGAGATATCTCTCAAGGATCTCACTTATCATTTGTATTAGACTCCAAACCATTCTCAGTTTGCACACTCATGTCATCCTTGGTGTTCTCAAACTCGATATTAATAGAGTACCTTTGATTCTTTTACATCACTTGAAAAATTAGTTGTTGGCATTATGAAATAGTTTCCAAAAAATCAAAAATTGCATTACATCTATTATAACACCCCAGTTTTTAATCCCCAGATTAGTGATGTATATTTGTAAATATAATGTATGGTTGTGGTACAAGTAATGTAATATATAAACAATGTACATTGAAAATAATAAAATAAAATACATCACCACCTACAAACGACTAAGGACGAATTCATGGGGGCTAAGTTTCCACAAGATGGGGAGGCTAAAGGGGGTCCAAGGGGGGGGATCCCATGTGCCTAATAAACGCAAGCCACTTTTATAAATTATTCTATTATTAATATTTACCTCCTTTGACTTATCAAACCAATCATTGGATGCATGTAAAAGGTTGGTGGGAAAATTCATCTCACCTAGTTAGTGAAGAATGGGTTGAGTAAAAGCATGTCAGAGGTGGGTGGAAGAGTCATTTCACCTAGTTATTAGAGCATGGGATGGACACAATCATTTTGGGGAAGTGTGAGAGTCAAAGCATGCATGTGACAAGAAAAGGAAATTCAAGTATAAAGAGAGGACAATGATTATAGCTAGGGAGAGGAGAGGAAAAGAGAGTTATGGGTGTTGGGAAGAGAAGAAAACCATAGTAGGTGTTGAGGATAGCTTGTTGGATCTGGAAAATGCATGGAGAGTTAGCTTTCTAAGCCTATGAATGTTTTTTTGTCAAGGAAACTACCCAAGATCAAGTGAAATTACTACCATGGGAATTCTTGTTACAGTTGGAATTTCTTAAGTCCCCAACTGGGAGATTTCTTATCCAACATGTGTTGGAGCCCTAGAGGGAAGTGGGATAGACTGAGGATTGTGTGGCAGAGAAGGGGATCCTTGGGTTGTGGAGGTTGAGGGGAAAGAGAGTTGTTGGATTGGAATTATTGTAGGAATTAACTTGTTGTGAGTTTTTATTGGGTATCAGGCTATTGAGTGGATAGTAGTTAGCCATAAGAGCCATTCTTTCTTGTGGATTCATAGCCACAACTTGAGGGTGACCTGCTGCTAAGAGAGCTAGAGAAGCACAGTATCTGGTTAGGTGGAAAATCTGTCACCTACAACCAGTTGCATGCATTGTTCATTAAGATTAGTATTTTTATCATTGTTCTTATTTACAGTTTAATGCTATGCTTTATTGTTGCATTTTAATCTATGTGATGAGTGTTTTTATGTTGTTGTGTATGCTTAAATGGAATGCATTTGGAAATTTAAAATTAATGTATTTTTTATCATGTTGCATGAATTTATTTGTAATGGGCATCAAAGTATTTCCTTTTTTCATGGTAATGGGTACAGTACAATTGGTATCAAATCCATGGTTGCAACACCAGGCATGTATGGGTCTGTTGCAGAACAACGAAGTTTTCTTGTGTTAAAGTGGGCATAAAAAGCCCAAATTTATGATTTTGTATTAGATTTATTTTTATGGGTTTATTTGGATCTAAGTGGTCGAACTTGGCTCAAAATGAAAAGTCTATGGTTTCTACGACAACCAGTACAGTCCCGAGCTCAAAATTCAGAAAAAAAACACACTAAGTGTCAAAAATACTCGTAAATTTCATGTGTGTATCACACAAAAATATTTTCGTGCAATATCGTGTGTATTGCACGAAAATATTCTTCATGCAATACAACGTTCTCACCCAGAAAGACGGGTTAAAAACATAGGAAAAATTCTTAAAACTTAGAAGAAGTGTGTATATCGCATAAAAATAATTCTGTTGTGATGCAATGTATTGCACCTAAATATTTTTGGTGCAATACACTGCAAAGGAGGAACAAAGATTATTTACTTAGAAAAAATTTTAGAAAATTATGTATCGAATGAAAATATTTTTTCTACAATACAATGTGTATCACATGAAAATATTTTTCATACTACACAATTTTTGTATCAAGGAAGTAGACCCGAGACTTGGAAAAAAAATCGAATCCTTTTCGAAGGATTGCATATCATGCAAAAAGAATTTTTGTTATAGTGTGGTGTATCGCACGAAAATAATTTTGGTGCGATACACCACACAAGAAGAAAGTATCAAGAGATGCGATAAAGAAAGGATCATTATCGTGATAAAGAAAAGTTTGAAAGGTGCAACGTATCGCACCGTAAAATTTTATAGTGTGATACATTGCAAGAAGATAGTTTTATAAAGTGTGAAAGATAAGGAAGGATGGAGAGAAGAAGGACTTAGAAGAAAAACTTGAAGAAATCGAAAAGATAAAAATTTGCAATGCAATGTATCGCACAAAGAAATATTAAGTGCAATACATTGCGTAAAATAAATTTATAAAGTGCGATAAAGATGTTGCATGGATTAAAATTATGGAATGTAATACATTGTGTGGTGAAAAATTATCTGGCGCGATAAATAAATTTATGAGGTAAAATTAAAGACGTCACCCGAGGTAAAATTATGGGATGTGATATATCGCGGCGCCAAAATTTATTCTGCATGATGGATAAACTTTGGTCATGAAATATATCGACGCACCAATATTTAATTGGTGTGGTAGGAAAATAAAGACTGTGCGATGTGATAAAGAATAGAAGAAAAACTTGTTACAGAAGAGAAGAAAGGAGGGTGACATGCCACATCAACGAAGAGAAAGATGAAGAATATTTAAAAAAAAAAAAACTAGAGCCAAAATATTGTTTTGGCCATAACAAAAGAAGAAAAACTCAAAATTAGATGAAATATGTCTGCAGTAAGGAGGAGTAGAAAAGTTTCAATGAGGGTCACTCTCTAATTCTGCTCCAAATTTCCAAAAAATGCAAATTAATGGTTTTCAAAGAACATGGTGGTACTCCTTGATAGAGGCCCTATTGCTAATGATTTTTTTATAGTGAGTTAGGATGGAAGACATGGTGAAACCTAGTGGATATTTTGGCCATATTCCAATGGTTTTGGACTAGGGATGCAAAAGCATGCCAAAATGAACTATTCCAAGCCACCTTTTAGGGATTTTTTAGATCTTCGGAGGAGGAAAAGGACCCTAGATCACAAATCTAGAAAAAAATATTTACTTGGCATTCTACCTCCTCAGTTAACCAGACAAATTTTTCTTACTAAATATTTCCCAATTTTGCTCCATTTGGGAGACAACAATTTTCGCTAAAAATCCCAAGTTCAAAGGAAACATAAAAAGGACAAAGTTAAATCCAGATTGATGTAGAATTTTAAGGTAGCATCAGATGACAGATCTAGAATTTTTGTGTACTCACAATCGGGAATACTTTCAATGCCCAATATAAAAAATTTCTT
>SNQJ01S0123317.1:18293-30684 GCA_010110895.2 Picea sitchensis | reverse complement strand
CAAAGAGGGTCAACCAAATAATTGAAGATATGCTTAGAATGAATGTCATGGAAAATCCTTCCAAGTGGGAAGACTATCTTCAATTAGTTGAGTTTTATTACAAAAACGGGTATCATGCATAATTGAAGATAAGCCTATTTGAAGATGAGCCTATTTGAAGCCTTGTATGATATAAAATGCAATAAACCAATGAGCTCGGATAACCCAACATACAGAGTTGTTATTGGGATAGAATTGATGGGATAAATGGAAGAGAAGATGGTAAAGATCAGATAGAATTTAAAGGTATATCAAGATAGGAAAAAGAGCTATGTGAATAAAGGAAAGACACATAGGGAATTCAGAGTGGGCAAGCATGTGTTTTTAAATGTAAAGGCTAAAAGGAGTTAACTAAAACTGGGAAGCCCAAAGTTGGCAATGAGATATTATGGGTCATTTGAAGTCCTTTATAGAATAGGCCCAGTTGCATGCATGCTTTCATTGCCTACATCCATGAGAATTCATAATGTGTTTCATGTGTCTTTAATGAAGAAGTATGTGCCTCATCCTAACCATGTGATTCATTGGACTGCAATCCAGGTGGAGCACGAAGGGGACTTTTGGGTGGAGCTAGTGCACATTCTAGACTAAAAATTCAAAGTGCTCAGGAACCGAGCCATCGACCCAGTAAAGGTCCAATGGACTTGTTATGATCCTGAAGACTCCATGTGGGAGCACAAGGAAACCATGCAGGAGGAGTATTCACAATTTTTTGCAAATTTTGAATAAATTTGAACGTGCATTTGTATATAAGTGTACGAAGACTTCATTTTGGCAGCTGGAGTTCCTGGAGCCACAACCTTGAGACTTCCTATCCGACTTGTTCTAGAGCTCCGAAAGGAAATTGGGACAACCTAACAAACTGCAGTGCATAAAAGGGGGTACACTTCCTTGGGTTGTGTAAGTTGAGGGGAATGAGAGTTGTTGGTTGGAATTACTATAAGAGTCACTAAACTATGAATTTATAGAGTATTGTGATGTAAAATTTTGTATATATGAACATGTACATGAGTATGGTGATGTGCACAAAGGAAGGCGCAAAATGTAGGGGGAGGGGAATGTAACACCTCAATTTTTAATTCCCAGATTAGGGATGTATATTTTTAAATACCATGTATGGTCGTGGGCCAAGTGATATAATATATAAGCAATGTACATTGAATATAATAAAATAAAATACATCGCATGTTGGAAATGGATAAGGATGGAGTCATGGGGGATAAGTTTCCACAAGAGAGAGGGGGCTAAAGGGGGTCCAAGGGGGGTGGATCCCACATGCCTAATAAACCAAAGACACTTTTCTAAATTACTTTATTATTAGTATTTACCTCCTTTGACTTATCAAATCAATCATTAAACGCATGTAAGAGGTTGGTGGGAAAAGTCATCTCACCTAGTTATTGAAGAATGGGATAAGTACATGCATGTAAGAGGAAGGTGGAAGAGTCATTGCACCTAGTTATTAGAGAATGGGTTGGGTAAAATCTTTTCAGGAAGTGTGAGATTCAAAGCATGCATGCGAGAATAAATGGAAATTTGAGTATAGAGAGATTGCAATTTTAACAGCTGGGGACAAAAGAGGAAAAGAGAGTTATGGGTGTTGGGAAAAGAGGGAAACCATAGTAGGTGTTGAGGACATCTTGATAGTGTTGGAAAATGCATGGAGAGTTAGGTTACTAAGCATGCAAGTGATTCTTTGTTAAGTAAAATACCCAAGAACAAGTGAAATTGTTGTTGTAAGCATTATTGATACAACTAAAATTCCTAGAGTCCCCAACTAGGATATTTTTTGGCCAATCCCTGGAGGGAAGTCGGATAACTTGAGGGACTATATGGAAGAGAAGGGAATCTAATTCCTTGGGTTTTATAGGTTGAGGGGAAAGGGACCAAGTGGATTGGAATTTTCGTAGGAAATATCCTATTGTGAGTTTTTATTAGGTATTGGGTTATTGAGTGGGCAATAGCCATACATAAGAGCCATTATTTCTTGTGGATTCATAGACCCATCTCGAGGTGACCCAATTCTAAGAGAACTAGAGAAATAGATTCTATGGTTGGGTGGAATGTCTGTCATTTGCAACCAGTTGTGTATATTTTTCATTAAGATAAGTGTTTCAATCACTATTCTTATTTACATTTTAATGTTATGCTTAAATGTTGTGTTTTATTATTGCATTTTACTTTGTTCTATGAGTGTTTTTATGTTGTTGTGTATATTAAATGGGATATATTCAGGAATTTTAAATTAGTGATAGTTACATGGGTGTTTTTATCATGATGCATGCATTTATTTGTAATGGGTATCAGAGTATTTCATTTTTGCATGGTAATGGGTACATTACATCTCCTCCCCTATATTTATTCAAATATTTTTTTTAAAGGGATACCACTTATTTTAGTATATATTGTGGAAGGAAGAGGATTTTTTACCCTATTTTAAATCTAAATTCTTCTGCATACCTTGAATGATTAAACCACGATGACATATATTTCATTTTTGTTTTAATCAAAGTTGGATAATATGAATTGTGTTTTTCTTTCTATGTGTAAAATCTAACATATTTGAGCATAAGTAAAAATATCCAACTAAGCCAACTCAAAATTTTCCTTCAGGAATCTGTCGAAGGAATTTCTGATGTCTTTAAGTGTTAAAGGATGCCAAAAGGGAAGTGGTAGATTTGGTAGGTGAACCTAAACTTATATTTTAGATAAAATCATAGTGGAGGGGTCGTGTTAGAGTCCTATAGTTCATAGTATCAAATGGTGATTGAATATTTTTCTTTCAGTGAATTTATATCGTAAATAATATTACATTCTGCAAATGATTTCCAAAAGAAAAAGAAAAAGAAAATGATAAAAAATCATGTAAATGAAAAGAGGGTAGAAAATAAAAGAAAAAAGGAGAAAAATAAATAAAAATAAAAATAAAAAACAAGAAAACCCCATGAAAAGAAACATAAGTTTGAATCATACAGTGTAATCATGATCAAACAATTTTCAATTTTTGTTGTCAGATTAGAGAATAATTTTAGCCAAACTGTTTAATCTTGGCTAAAATAGTTAGGTAGAGGAAGAAATTAATCCAATTGTTTAAGCTGGATTAATTAGTTAGATGAATAGAAGAGAATATAGGTTAGATAATTTTTCCCTTCAGATAAAATTAAATAGGATCTGCACATTGAAATGCACCTTAAGTTGATGAAAATAAGTTAGATTAGTATAGGAAAAAATAAAATGAGAATGTAAGGGTTTCAAAAGAAAATATTTTTCTTTATGGCGCATATTTTTTAACCAAAGTCGGAAAATTAACAAGACAATTTGTCTTGTAGCGCATAAATTATGCGCAGATCTTCCCCGGTGATCCGAAAAGATCTTTTAATGACTGTGGTTGAGTTATTAATTACATGTGTTAATTAACCATTGATGAAGCTAAATGAAAGAGGATGAATATGAGAGAATATATCATAGCCATAATACAAAATACAGATCTGAACTGAAGCAATAAGAATAGCAAACCATAACAAGAGAAGTGATAACGGAGTTCGGCACAAAATTGCCTACGTCTCGGGGCCTTTGTCTCAGTGGGGGAGGCTTCTTTATTAATTCTTCAATGCTTTCAAAGTATAGAAAAATTACATAAAATGGATCTCATATTGGTCTCATTGTGTAATTCTCGACCTCAGAAATCCAACACAACTAACGGCATTGAAAAAGACTGAGTGTAGCTCCCAGGAATGGCCCACAAGCGTCTGCTCCTCAACAGCTTCCCTGCATAAAAATGGCTTTGGCTTGGCTTTGCTTCAGCATAACTCTGATATAACTATCCCCATGGCCTCAAACAGGCCTGTCTTTTATAGATCTGAAGTTGGTTATCCATCCCCAACTTCCTCCCAAAATCTGGGCTCAAAAGGCGTCCAATATCTCCCAATAATGGCCAAAATCTTCCATAACACGCATAAATCAATTAAAAAAATCCCAAAAGCATAGTATAAAACCCACTTTTGATTAAATATAGGGCTAAGCCCCTTTTTCCCAGCGCGCCCCCTCTAATAAAGCATTCCTAGAAACACTACAGTTTGATTTGAAAATTCACCATGAGATCCAACACATTTTCATCACCAAACCCACTTTTTCTAAATACACAGAGGTGGATGAAATTTACAGGAAATTACTCAAAATGTCAATCCCAAATAAAAAAAGGTGGGACAAATTGTGCGAGTTACTTGAGTAAAGATCGGTTCTACTTTTCAGCAGCAAGGACCAACAACAAAGCAGAAGTCAAAGGGACAGATCATCAACAGTTTCCATCAAAACGATTCTAGAAATCCGAACAGATCTGAAACATTCCTATATTTTTGTAACTAGAGATATAGTTAGTTTAGATATTCCTAAAATATATCTTGATCATTTATGACAAGATCTTTTGTAAATAAATGTATAAATACTTCTCATTTTGAAGTATGTAGGGTTGATTTTTGCATCCAAGAAAGCTATTTTGTACGATTCAAGCAGATTGATCAATAATAATAAAAAGGGCTCTTTCACAGGATTCTTGTGTCTAAATGTTGGTGAAGTGCATCTATCTATGTTTATGTTTTCCTTTCTCTGTTATCATTCTTATGTGTTTCTTATCCTAATTATTCAAAAGAAGGTTGACGAACATAACTTATTTTAATATACTTTGTTTCTAGCTTTGAATAATTTCTATGTTTTCAACTGAAATTAAGTAAAACGAATTCTTAAATGCTCTTTTACTTGATGGAATTCCTTTCATTTCTTCCTATTCACTTCATCCAAATTTACAAAATCCAAACAATTTAACTACCTTGCCCTATGAATAAACTTTATAAAATGTTGAAACCGATCTGTATTTTAAGAGACAGACCGCATAGCCCACTGGTAATTTAGGCATTTAATCAGCCAAACCATTCAAATCAAACAAACAAATCCTGAACTATCATAACTAGCCTAATATTTTAATCTAAACAAATCTAAATCTTATAGAGAGATCCCTATCTGAAGCTGGCAGGGTTAGATCCCAGCTTCCAAAGTGGTTTTGTGGTTAACTATGTCCTTTCTTCTACAACCTCTAGAAATTACAGAGTGATAAAATAGTGGCGACCATACTGGGGAAGAACAAATTTTCAACTTCTACAAATTCTTTTCCCTAGTAAGAAAACTTTATTTCTGGAAAATCAAGGATTCAATTCTTTAGAAATAAAGGTCCAGGGGTTGTAAACTTTGTAAATAATTAAGTAGTGTGCTTAAAGTTTTAGTTTTGGCTCCAAAAAGAATTCACACCAGATCTCATCCCGATCCAAAACCTGTAAAAGTTGTAGATGACCCTTAAAAAATTATTAGGAAAAGAAATTTAGCAGAAAGTCAAGGGAGCAATAGTCCCCCACCTAGGGCAACCTCTCTCCCAGAGAAATTTGTCACAATCTAGGATATTCAATTTGATCTACCATTTGAGCATAGTCTATTCATAACCAAATCTGAGAGTTTCTTGGATGAAATAGTATTAAATCAAGTTATTCTACAACCCGATACATCTGTAAGACAATCTCTCGAATCAGATCTTGATCAACAAATCCTCGAAAATTTTGACAAGTTACAAGATCTAGCATCATACTTCGATCGAGCTTTACATGAAGCCTATATTCAACAATCTGTTGAACTTTCTTCCATGACCATTTCCTCATCATCTATTAATTCTCAATTGATTCATCCTACATCTATCGGTCATGCTTCTTCTATATCTTCCACTACTTCTCCAATAACTTCATAGACAGTGATCCAACCTATTATAGGAGTTCATGCATCTACACCTTCATCTGCTACCCATCCTCATATACCAATCATGGCAGCAAGATATGGTCCCCTCGTTTTGCATGTTCCTTTACATAATATTCCCCAAAACTATCAAACTAGGATTCCTCAATTTGATGGCACTGGAACTATGACTGCACAACAACATGTTGATAAGCTTAATGACTTTTTTGACCTGTAAGAAGTAGATGAGGAAGATGTCAAAATGAGATTGTTTTCCCAAAGCTTAAATGGAGAAGTCGGGAAATGGTTCAAAGCCTTACCAGCTGCTAGTCTAAATGACATTACTGCTTTCCACCAATCATTCCTCAATAGATGGGAAGTTAAGAAAAATCCACTTCATATTTTATTTGAATATGAAAGTATTAAAATATCCCCTGGGGAGAGTGTGCAGGATTATTGCACTAGATTTAACAATATTTACAATGCAATTCCAACAAACATTAAACCCCCTCAAGGTTTATCTTTGATTAAATTCCCTTATGGTTTTGATGCTTACATGTCTTATCAATTGAGAGAAAGAAACCATGCAACCTTGGAAGAGATGTAGAGGAATGTTGTGAGTGTATAGGCCAATCTGTTAGCTAAGATAGATAGAATTAGAACAGAGAGGAGAGTAACTATAAAAGAAGAACCATATACATGTTTTGTTGATGAAAAAATAGACTCTTTACTTAGAACCATGGAAAGGATGATGGACAAGTTAGACATTGTTGATAGGACTCCTCCTAGAGAAAATCAACCTGGCCCCCAAATCAGAAATCCTAATTTTAGGAGAAATCAATCCCAAATCAAACAAAGAGAACAAAGAGGTCCAGATCAACAGATCATGCCTCCATTTCAAGAAAATTATGTTGATGAAGGGGAATAAATAGTTGAAGAACTTAATGATGTTCAAATCAATTTGATGGGAATAAATGATAATGATTATGTATTTCTCACTCAAGAAGAACAAGATATTTTCCTGCTTTCACAAACTAAAGTTGATCATGAGGAATCGGAATATTATAAACAAGGTTTTGAAAACGCAATTATGGAGTTCCATAGGCAATATAATATAAGGAGTAAGAAATCAATTGATAATCCTACCAAGAAAACTCCTAATAATTCCACTAAAAATACAACTGACACATATGCTAAGAAAAATCCTGGCATTCCTCCTAAAAAGAACAAAGAAGCTCCAACCAAAAAATCATCTGATATTGTCTCAAAAACAACTCAAACTGATATTCCCTCTACCAGCCAGCCCAAAGATATTTCACAAAAGGACGTTTTTGAGAAACAAGATGTCCCTAACCCAAATAAAACTCAAACATCATTCAACATAGAAAATGAATTAGCAAAACTCAAGATACCCATTCGTCTAACGGAGACCATGAATAAGAATTCATATAGATCAAAAGTTATAAAAGATCTGAACATAGAGGAAGGTACAGACACAGTAAATGTTATTGGTGATCAACCAGAACTATTATTTGGGCCCGAAGTTGATGGAAAATCTGAAAATGGAACTGTACCCCCATTCTACATCAGTTTAAACATTCATGACAAAAATCTACACAATGCAATGCTTGACTCTGGTGCTTCCCACAACCTTATGCCCGAGGTTGTTATGGAAAAATTAGGACTTGATATCACTACACCATACAAATATTTGTATTCTTTTGATTCAAGTAAAGTAAAATGCATAGGTCTCATTAAAGATTTGTGTATTACTTTATCACAAATACAAGCCCAGATCTTGGTAATGGACATATTTGTTGCTGATATACCTCCTAAATATGGCATGTTGTTGTCTCGCTCATGGGGAGCTAAGTTACAAGGAACCCTTCAACTGGACATGACTTATGCTACCTTTCCATTGTTTGGTCAACATAGGAGATTATATAGGGAAACATTGATGAAATACATGGTCAGTAGTCAGGATGAACCACACAATTATCCCTTATATTATGTTCATTCAGACCTTGATTCTTTTATTTTGTACAGTGATGGAGACATAAGAAAACAAATTGTCAATTTAGAAAACGATGTTTATAAAATTGAAGAAGACAAAACAGTTATGGTGGAACCTAAAAAACAAAATGAACCTCTGTGGAACTTAGATTTTGATGGGGTTGTTAGTAAGGAAGGGTCGGGAGCAGGTGTATGGGTCTTAAATTCAAAAACCAACCACTCAGAAGGACATTCCTATAAGCTAAACTTCTAATGTACCAAGAATATAGCTGAATATGAAGCCTTAATCCTAGGGTTACAACTTTTAAAGAAACTTGTTGCCCAGAGAATTTCAATTGGTGGTGACTCTGAACTGATAATAAAACAAATCAAAGGTGAATACTCTACTAAACACCCAATATTGAGAGCTTACAAGAATGTTGTCCTAGATTTTCTAGAATACTTTATTGAGTATGGCTTATCAGCCATTCCCAGAGACCAGGACATTCTAGTTGATGGTCTGGCTACCTTGGCAAGTACCTGCAAAATACCCTTCCATCCTAATCACCAATACATAGTTGAAGTAAAGAACAGACCAGTTGTCCCGGATAACATCAGATATTGGCAACTCTTTGAAAATGATGAACAAATTGAAAATTTTTTACAATCAAAGAATGAATTTGAGTGTGCCAATATAGATGTAGATTTTGATTATGAAGGAGAAAGTGTGGATGAGATAGAATCAAAAGAAATGGATCAAAAACAAGAAGGATTGGAAATATTGCAATTGAAAGGTAATGTTTTTCCTAGAGGGTTAGCCACCTTAGAGGACTTGTTTGATTTTAATGATGTAGCCAAAAAGCCTAAAATTGAACCTACTGGAGTTGAAATTGAAGACTGCAACATAAGAACTGAACAAGAGCCAAAAATGATTAAACTATCTAAATCTTTATCCCCTGTTGAAAAGTAGAAATACATAAACTTATTCAAGAATTCATAGACGTATTTGTATGGAGTTGTGAATATTTGAAATCTTATGACACCAACATTATACAGCATAAAATTCCTATAAAAGAATACCAAAAACCTTTTAAACAGAAACTTAGGAGGATTAACCCAAGGTTGATGCCTCTTATTGAAAAAGAGGTCAAAAAGATGTATGATGCTAATATCATTGTCCCATTAAGGTTTTCTAAGTGGGTATCAAATTTAGTTCCAACTAGAAAAAAGAGTGGAGAAATTAGACTTTGCATTGATTTCAGAAATCTTAATAAAGTCTCTCTCAAAGATAACTACCCTTTGCCTAAAATGGATCACATTTTGCAGAAGGTGGTTGGGTCCAGTAGAATTTCCCTATTAGATGATTTTTCTGGTTACAATCAAGTTTTAGTCCATCCTGAAGACCAAGAAAAAACAACATTTATTACACCTTGGGGTACTTTCATGTATGTGAAAATGTGTTTTGGCTTAATGAATGTTGGAGCTACGTTTCAAAGAGCAATGGATATTTCTTTTGTGGATGAACTAGGCAGGTTCATAGTTATATATCTTGATGATATCATTGTTTTTTCAAAAAGAGATGAAGAACATTTGCTCCACCTGAGAAGAGTCTTTGAAAAATGCAGGAAATTTGGAATTTCCCTCAACCTAAAGAAAAAATTATTTGGCTTAGAAGAAGGCAAACTACTAGGACATATCATCTCAAAGAATGGAATCAAAATTGATCCTAGCATAATTGAAGTTATTCTAAAGATAGGTCCTCCTAGGAATATAAAAGAACTCCAATCTTTCAATGGAAAAATAAATTTTCTAAGGAGATTTATCCTCAATCTGACATAAATTCTAAGAAATATAACAAACATGCTGAAGAAAGACACTAAAATAAAATGGACTACATAGGCAAAACATTATGATCAAGTAAAACAAGCCTTAACACGAGCCCCTGTGCTAATAAGCCCTAATTTCACGAAAGATTTCCTCATTTTCTCATTTGCCTCTGAACATACTATTGCAGCAGTGCTCTTGCAAAAAATTAATGAAGGTCGTGAACAACCTATTTATTTCTTTAGTAAAGCCTTAATAAATGTTGCACTAAAATACAATATCATGGAAAAGCAAGCATTCACTCTGGTAAAAGCAATCAAATATTTTAGAGTCATCATTCCTCATTCACATATAATTTCTTATGTTCCAAACTCTATGGTGAAAGACATTCTGAACCAAAATAGTCCTGATGGGAAAAGAGGTAAATGGATTGCTATTATCCTTGAATATGATATTGAAATAAAACCTACCAAACTCATTAAAGGTCGGGGATTAGCTAAATTAATGGCTGAATCTAATTTTCATGCTTTGGATATAAATTTTCTAGCTGCACTGGATGAACAAGAAGAGAAGGTGACTCCACAAGTAACAGAGGCTTTTGAAACCTCTCCTTGGTATGCAGACCTGATTTTTGTCTTACATCATTTATAAGCTCCTCCTAGTTTGACCAAGACTAAAGCTAGGTTTCCTAAACTCAAAGCTATGGAATTTTGTATTTTAGATGGCAATTTATATTGGAAGGATGTTGGAGGAAGTTTACTAAATTTTTTATTGAAATATGAGGCAGATAAAGTTATGCAAGAATTTCATGAAGGAGATTGTGGTGGACACTTGAAATAGAAGACTACTGCCAAAAAAATCCTAAGAGCTAGTTTTTACTGGCCAACCTTATTTGCAGATGTTCATAAAAAAGTTACCTCATGTCATAACTGTCAAATTTTTTAGGGCAAAAGGAAATTGTTGCCTTTACCCTTGAAACTGATATCAATTGAAACTCCTTTTCAACAGTGGGGTTTGGATTCAATTGGGGAAATCCATCCACCATCTTCAGGCCAACACAAATAGATCCTTACAACCACTGACTATTTTACCAAATGGACTGAAGTTGTACCTACAAAGCAAGCTATTGATGTTGTGATTATTAAATTTTTAGAAACTAATATTCTTTCAAGATTTGGACGTCCCAGGAAGATCATCATTGATAATGCAACAACATTCAAATCAAAGAAGATGGTGGAGTTTTGCAACAAATATCAAATTACTTTAGGACACTCATCTACCTATTACCCTTAAGGGAATGGATCAGCAGAGTCTTCCAACAAAAGTCTGGTTAATATCATCAAAAAGTTGTTGCAAGATAGCAAGAAGTCATGGCACAACAAGTTCATCAATGCATTATGGGCTGACATACTTACTACTAAGAGATCAATTGGCATGTCCCCATACCAATTGGTTTATGGAATGGATGTTGTTTTTCCCACTTCTTTAGGTGTCCATGTTATGAAAATGTTGCAGGAAGTACAAGTAGAACCTAATGACATCCATAGGAGAATAAATCAAACCATACGGCTGCAACCATCCAGAGAATAAATTTACAATAAAACTCAAGTGATCTAGGAGAACATTAAGAAGATCTATGATAAAAGAACCAAGGCTGATGATTTCCAGATAGGAGACAAGGTGTTGAAATGGGATTCAAGGAAAGAAGAGAAAGGTAAGTATGGAAAATTTGATAATTTATGGAAAGGCCCTTACATAATCATGCTTACAAAGGAAATAATGCATTCTTTCTTAAGGATATGGATGGAGCAGATATACCAGGTGGACCTGTCAATGGCAGAATGCTCAAGCACTACTTTTCACTGGAATAGAAGCATTTCTCACTTAAGATCATTGTAAATACCATTATTTTTTACTGTAATGAGTGGGTGACTCATATCAGAAGTTGAAGCTTGAAGAGAAGGCCCTAAGCTCCTGATAATTTGTCACCATTTTTCAACTACAAGAAAATAAATCAGATGCAGAAAATACTAGAGAAGATAATTCAAAGCTACTGGTCACTGGTTCTCAGCACCTCACATAGAGAGAACCATTCCCAATGGAGCCATTGTTAGAGTCCTATAGTTCATAGTATCAAATTTTGATTGAATATTTTTCTTTCAGTGATTTTATATTGTAAATAATATTGCATTCTGCAAATGATTTCCAAAAGAAAAAGAAAAAGATAAAAAAATAATGTAAATGAAAAGAGGGTAGAAAAGAAAAGAAAAGAGGAGAAAATAAAATAAAAAGAAAAACAAGAAAAACCCCATGAAAAGAAACGTAAGTTTGAATCATACAGTTTAATCATGATCAAACAATTTTCAATTTTTGTTGTTAGATTGGAGAATAATTTTAGCCAAATTGTTTAATCTTGGCTAAAATAGTTAGGTAGAGGAAGAAATTAATCCAATTGTTTAAGCTGGATTAATTAGTTAGATGCATAGGACATAATATAGGTTAGATAATTTTTCCCTTCAGAGAAAATTAAACAGGGTCTACACATTAAAATGCACCCTAAGTTGATGAAAACAAGTTAGATTAGTATAGAAAAAAATAAAATGAGAATGCAAAGGTTTCAAAAGAAAATATGTTTCTTTATGGCGCATATTTTTTAACCAAAGTCAGAAAATTGACAAGACAGTTTGTCTTGTAGCGCATAAATTCTACGCAGTTCTTCCTCGGCGGCATCGTCCAACAGATATCCCTACACATACAAAAACCC
>SNQJ01S0123317.1:0-12504 GCA_010110895.2 Picea sitchensis | reverse complement strand
CTTGACCATTTAATGCCTTATCTGTTGTCCTCCCGTTGTTTTAATTCTTGTATTTTGTTCCCTGAGTTGAAGAAGAGGCAAGGGACTATTTTGCTCCATGAATGATAGATAATTTTCTAGAATGGGGTACTTGTTGGGGGAGTATGTGTAACAAACAATGTACTCTTTGTATATAAACCTATAGGATATTTATTTCGAATGAATTGTTTCCATGTTTGAACTTGAGAGCTAAGGAGGTCCCACCCCAATTCATCTATTTTTTCCTTACAAAGAAGCATATGGTCCCTAATGTTTCCTTTTTTCTAAGAAACATCATCCAATCAACTATTATAACAAGTTAGTGCCCCATGAGAACTCCCAAGTATGTGAAGGCTTGATCCTCTTAATAAAAAACTTTCAATATTTATGGCAATTGTGGAGCCATTGCGGGCACAAGAAAAGGAAGTTAAGAAGAAAGACATTTGGAAGTGTATGTTTGCTCCAAAAGCATCACAAAATATATCAAGGGCAACCTTCTAGCAAATTGTTTCCTCTATTAACATTGATCATATAAGACTAATGACATCATTAAAAAACAATTGTTTTTTCAACTTTAACCTCATTTACTACTTAAATACCTTTTTTTTGGAGCCATGCGAAGATTCTAAAAAAACTATCCACTACACAAAACAAAAAGAAAGGGTAAAAATGGTTAACCTTCTTTCACTCCTCTTGAAGTGGCATACAACCAATTGGGTGGCCATGAACTGTGACTAAAAGGATTGATTTCTAAAACATGTTCTTGACCAAAATGAGATTATGCTAACATGTGCCTTTTAGCTAGATGATTAAACCTATGAAGTTTCATCACAACTTGTCATGAGCCTTTTTCACATTAACTTTTCAAAAATGGAAGCTAATTTCTAAATTTGGATCCTATGAAGAACCTCTCCAATATTTATAACCAACTAAAACAATAACCATGTGACCAAACTATATAGGAACCACTATTTTCAAACTAGAATAGATACCATTATTAAAATTTAATGCAATTTGCTCAAGAAAGTCTTTAGTCAAAGGTGATCATAATGAAAACCCCAAACTACGTATGCACAAAGTAGGTCACAATAATGATAATGTTGTGGTTGGCACCCAAAGTTTTGGGTTAGTTGTGCATGCACACATATCATCGTCGTGTGCACACATCAGTTTTGCACACACATATCAGTAGTTGTGCGATGAAAGGAGGAAGGCATGCACGCCAACCAAGTTTTGTATTGCATGCAGAAGAACAGAAAGATAACACATGCATGTTGAATCAAAAGAATATCTTTGGGAATCTTCCCAAATAATAAAAAAAGACAACACAAGAGATCATGGGACAGATGATGGATGAGTTGGAGAGTTCATAAGGATTGTGATGCTCCAAGGAGGCTACATGAGTTGCATGTGAATTGAAGAAGTGTGTGGAATTGGCAATCACTAGAGAGTGGAGCAGAGAAGAAAGTGACAAAGCACTAGAAAAAAGAGGTAGAGGAAGGAAAAGAGAACATTCTGATTTTGGAGAGAAGAAGTATGTTTGAGTTTTGTAACAATCTAGTTCAAGTTTTGTATGAGGTCTATTTTTAGTTCTGTAACAGTCTTGTATGTGTCTAGAACATGTCTTGATTAGAGTTTGTAATGGAGTTAGTTCAGTAGTGTAGAGCATGAGAAGAGAGTGCATGGTGTAGTGTAATGCAATGGCTATAGAATGAACTAGAGCGTGGTGCACCTTTCTATGTGTAATATGAGTTTCTTTGTGTATGCATCCTAAATCTTAAATGAATATAATACAAATACATTATTCTCTCTGTCATTCGACATGTGGATTTTGAGTTAGATGAATTCATGTGTTAATGATTTCTGATTAATATGGTGTTGATAAAATGAAATGAATGAATGAATTCATGTTTGGTTTACGTGTATTCTTTATCCCTTCACATCTAACACAAGACAATATGGTCTATGTGATTCTTGTGGCGTCTCGGGTAAGACCTTCTTCGATCCTCGACTAAATATTGATATGTTGATGCCTTGGGGTTTTGTTGGTCAACTCTTGACGAACCCCTAGATCATCAACCCCCAGTGTTAGGAACGATGCACGCAAGCAACCCAACAAATGGTTATGTTGTTGGGACCTGAAGGTTTTGTATTACATGATGAAGGGAGATAATGAGGTGGAATCCATCTCAAGAGAAAATACAAGACTGGTTATTTGTGAAGGAAGATGAGTTTGCACAATGGGAGACCAAGGGTTTAATAACCAAAGTGGAACGTTGGAAGGAGGGGTATATCTTCACAGATTTTCATGAAATTTTCTTTGTTGAGTTTCCATGTTTGCTATATGAATTTTTGAAGAGGAAGACAACTATCAACATTGCTATGAGACCCCAAGAATCACTGGTCTGGGACCAAACTACAGTTAATAGACTGAAATCCTTAGATAATTAGTGGACTGGAGAAATTGATTTTTGTTCCACGGGGTGAAACAAGGGTACATTGTGGAATTCACCATTGAGTACAATGATTCTTTCAACAAGGCTGAGAGAAAGTTTACCAAACATCCTTGGAAGAGGATGTTGGAAGAAATCCCTATGTGGATAAAGATGTGAGCTAGAAGAGCATGGGAGAGAAAGCACCGAGAGATATGTAAAAAGAGTTGAGCTAAAGAGGAAAGTTGAATATAGGAGCAGAAAGAAGACAACAAGGGGTGAGAGACGAGGGGTCGGGCCTAGAATGAAGAGGAAGCAGACCACGCTAGGAGGATGTGCGAGAGAGAGTGTTGTGCCTGAGAGGAACATAGAAGGAGATAGGCCATCAAAGAGACACAACATTAGGAGTAAGGTATCAAGTGAGGATACCAGGAGTAGTGGTAGTAGGGTCAGAGAAGATGAAGTCAAATCACCTTGGATATTGAGATATGATGCATCATTAGAGGAAGACGAGGTGCAGAGCAGAAGCGTTGACATAGGAGAAGATGGTGAAGAACCCCTCTGGGAAGGGGAAGATAATTTAGCGATTGTGAATGGACTTGAGCGACTGTAGGTAGGAAGATACATGGGATACCTCATCAAAGATGATGAGAGAAGATAGAGGAACCCCCTCTTTGAACCAACCCCCTTGCACATTTGCAACCAATAAGAAAGAAAAATAAACAACGCAAAGATAAGAGTAGAGGAAGAAGGAGTAGCAGACAGAAGAAGAGAATATATGAGTGAAGAAGAAGATGAATTCAAAACACTTTGTGGGGGAGAGTATCAGTACCAATATCACCAACAACTAGCAATCAATCAAGAGGACACAACAATAGATTGAGAATGACAAATCAAGACACAACACTAAGGCTACCCGTGTTCCATGGAACGGGTAAGGATGATGTAGAGTAGCATTGGTTCACATGTGAGGCTATACGATCTATGAAGAGGATCATAAATGAAGCATCAAAGATCACACAACTGGAGACCACTTTCAAAGACATAGCTATGATGTGGTACATGAAGTACAAGGTGATTGTGCCAACAGGACAGACAAGGTCCCTGACAGAATCTAAGAGAGATCTACTTAAGGAGTTCAGAAGCCTAAGTTAGAATCACAGTGCATTAACAAAATCAAAGAGATCAAGCAACAAACTCGAGAAACTAAATGGTATTATGACTAGTGGTTCAAAATGTTGTTAGATAGCCTGACGTTTCGGGTCTAAGACGTTTAGCACAGGGAGTGGTTCATTGCAAGACTACTCTACCATATCTGAGTCTCACTCACCCAGCAGAAGGTGACTACTTAGGTAGAGGATATGGAGATTGTGATGTGCCTAGAAGCTACGCTAGGAGGTGGCAAGACATCAACAGGACTGGCGCAGGTGCAGTCACAACTTGTAAATATCATGATGTAGTTGCAAGATATGGTGAAGACACAAATGGTGCACAAGCACATATGGTTTAATACGTGCCAGTTAGAAGGTCACCGTAGGGACAAATGTCCTACATTGGGAAACTAATTGGTGATAGGTTCACCAAATCCATTTTGTTCTTGGCCTCAGACTGAGTGCTGCGAGATTTGCAAAGAATGGGGATATGTCCCTCCCAAATTCCCAACACTACAAAAGTACCAGAAAAATATGCATACTCCATTTTGTGAGTTCTAGAAATACATGGTGCATGATGTAAGCAACTATAGGTCGCTTTAGTTTATGTAAGAGCACACTCATGATTTGTTCCATATCCAGGAAGAATAGAAGGGTTGCAATCGCGGAGGCATAGAAAGAGGAGGATACTAAGGAGGTCTGAGGGGTGGATATGGATGAGGAAGAGGATGAGGATATGTCGGTGGTGGAGGAAGACCACCCACTTGTTTTAATTGTGGCAAGTTATGCCATGTATATCGATTTTGTACCAGACCGCGTGCTCTCTGTGTGTACTGTTACAACATGGAGCATGTCATTGAATATTTCCCCAACTTTTTGAAGAAGTGGGAAGAGAAGAAGGCACACTGCAACATGGTGACTGCAAAGTCGTGTGGGAATCAGAATAAATATGAGGAAGTTGATGTGCAGGTGGTAACCCGAGGAGGATTTAAAATGGGCATGGAATTAGAGCACGAAGAGAGATCGGGTCAAAAATCAAAAGGGAATATCATAAAAGCAGTGCCATTCCCTCCCAAATTTGATGTTACCTAACATAAGTAGTTTTTGCACGATGCGAAAAGGGATATAGGGGAGGATACAATGCATGACACAAAGGTCATTATAAGAATCTAGGATGTGCGAGGAAGTACAACAAACAATGCAAAGATTGTTGGAAGAGGCATGAGCCCAGGAAGAATTGTAGTGTGCAACATTGAAATCATTAGAGGAAGCTTGTGTGCACAAAGAGATACAATGAACGGCACAAAGGTCACTCAAATAATCCCACATGCAGGAAAAGGTATCATGGTAAAAACAAAAGGCCATAGAGGATCACATGCGCGAAGAGTTGTGACACACAAAGCGAGAAGAAGCCCGGTGTGACACTAGTCGGGAAGAGCAAGTAGAGGATCAAGTAGGTAACTTCTTGTGTTGTTGTTTAAAATTGTTGAATTATTTAGATGTTGCAAGGAAGTTGATCCATATGTTGGCAAAGTGCATGGGGGAATATGAGTCAGTTGTAACTATATCTACCCCATTTCTAGAGAGGGATGTGTGTCAGGTGACCAAACAGAAGCGCACAGAAAGGGAATTCAAAATGACAGCTGAACTTGGAAGCTATGAGATGGATGGTGTCATGTTGGATCTATGATTCGATGTGAATATATTGCCGAATAAATCATGGGAGTTGATGGCCAAGAGAAACTTGGCGCGGTCCTCCATCCAACTTAGGCCACTTAATTAGTACATAATCTATCCTATTGATCGATTGGAGCATGTAGAAGTGAACATTGAAGGGGTAAAAACTAAAACATATTTTTAGGTAATTGAGATCACGGATAAATAAGATCCATACCCCGCAATACTTGGCATTGATTGGGCATTTGAAAATAATATAGTGTTGAATCTAAAGAAACGACATATGTCTTTTGAGATGAATAATTTGCACATGATTACACCATTACATCTCGGCGAAGGAGACAAGTATAATGAGCCCGTGAACGGGGATGCTCGAAGTTCTATTATTGAAAACATCTATCAAATTAAGGGGCACAAATAATATTACATTAATCCCACATCATATGGTGAGTTGAGATGGAGGAGTGTGTGATTATATGATACAGACTCACACGAGGCTATGGAGTGATGGCAAAATAATCTCTATGAAGTTTCTACCAAGATGTGCACACGAATAACAAAAGCAATACATTGGATTGGCTATGAGTTATGTGATACACCGAGATTTGATGGTACTAGTCCAGTTGACACATTCCTAGCACAGATGGAGAACGAAATCCCAGAAGATAGTAGGATGCGAGCTATGGATGCGGTGGTCCAAGGAACACCTGTGCACTAGTGGGTGACACATCGTGGGAACATACAGGACTAGGAACATGTGGTCGAATTTATAAAGGTTAGGTTCCATCCCATAACTGACTTTGAATTGGAAAATAGATATAAGGGTACTTAATACCCCCAAGAGCATAACTGTTATTGTGAACGACGTTGGACAACCAAGCGAATCCCACACACTCAATGGGTCCATCAATTTGTACATACAATGGACATGGTCCCTAGAAGTTGGTACATCCAGGAGGAAACAAGAAGTCAAATGGGAGACTGGGTAATGTGACTACACACTTCTATGCAACACTCATTTTCCCGACAGACACCCCAGTGCAGAAAGAGGTCCTCCTACAAATCAAAGATTTCATTTTTCATCATCATCCGAAGGATGCCATATCGAAGGTGGTATGCGCTTATCACAAGCCAATGGAAAAACTAAAAGAGGCATAACACTATTGGAAAATTGAAAGCGATGACATTGATGAAGATGACCCTAGGGGCATGCAGATCAATGAGACCAAGGGTGAGCATTCAGTGGAAGGGAAAGTTTCAGATAGTGTTGCAACGGATTATGGTCTCCCGAGTAAGACAAAGAAACATAATATTGGTACTGAGGATGGCCATCATCGAGGATTATTGGGACAAGGAAACAGTCACCCAGGTGGTAGATTTGCTAAAGGAATATGAGGATATTTTTCCCTGAAGCTTCTTGAAGATGAAGGGAATCACAGGATCCCTTGGGGCCATGAAGATTTAGATAAATCCATATGCTAAAATAGTAAAAAGAACACTAGATTATCTCAACCCTAAGTATAAGGAGAAGGTTTGGAAGGAGATAGATCGGATGTTGGATACATGGATCATTGTTCCCATCGAATAGTTCGAGTGGATTAGTCCAATGGTGATACAACTAAAGAAGACAAGTGACATAAGGATTTGTGTCGACCTGCACACCTTAAATGCGGCCTATGTACACGATCCATTCCCCACACCCTTAACCGATGAAGTACTGGAAAATATGGGTGGGTGTGAGGCCTACTCATTCACTGATGGATTCTTTGGATATCATCAAGTCCAGATTTGTGAGGAGGATCAAACCAAGACAATGTTTGCGATAGAATGGGGCTTGTTTGCTTACATAGTCATGCCCTTTGGGCTGAAGAATGCACCTACATTATTTTCCAGGATCATGGTCACAACGTTCAAAGACTTTATTCATAAGGTCCTAAAAGTGTACCTAGATGACTTGACAGTGTTTATCCTGTTAAAGGAACACATGCGAGCCCTACAATCGATGTTGGATAAGTGTCGCTAGCTACAGATTTCCTTTAATTGAAAGAAGTGTATATTTTGTACATCGTTCGACATGCTACTCAGACATGTGGTATGCAAAGAAGGATTGTCAGCGGATCAAGCGAATATTTCTATGTTACTAGACATGGTGGCCCCCACTTCAGTTAGAGAATTGTGCGCTACTTTGGGTCACATTGAGTATTACAGGCGGTTTATTCAAAGTTATGTGCATGTTGGGGTTTCACTCAAGAAGTTGTTGTGAAAACACACCAAGTACTTGTGGACAAAGGAGTGCAAGGACGCATTGGACATGTTGAAGGAGAAGTTGGTAATTGTGTCGATATTGGTCTTTCCAGATTGGTCTAAGATTTTCCATGTTCATGTAGACACGTCTTCCATTACGTTGGGCACAATCCTTGTGTAGCCTGGTGAGGGGAATATTGATCATCTAGTTTACTTTGCTAGATACAAGCTATCTGATCCAGAGAATAACTATAATACCACGGAGCACAAGGGCCTGACTATGGTGTATGCATTGCAGAAGTTTCGACATTGTTTTCTCGGCACCCATTCAAATTATTTACTAACCATTTGGCGCTCAAATATTTGGTCAAGAAGCCCATGTTGGGGGGGATAATCTGTCGATGGTTTTTTTTGTTGGAGGATTTTGAGTTTGAAGTAATCTTCAAGCCATGTAAACATAACGTGGGCCCTAATCACCTTTCAAGGATTGAGTCGAGGGAAGCAGGTCATAGCTTGGATGATGAACTCCCTGACACACTGCTATTTAGAGTAGAAGCAGTTCCAAGTCAACTTGCCGAGATTGCAAAATTTCTCACAACGGGACAAGCATTGACTGATTATACACAGACACAATGTCGCCAACTAGTGACTTGTAGTGCAGATTATTAGTTGATCATTGGGCAATTATACAAGCTTGGTGCCTACGGAATTTTGCGCAGATGTGTTTTATACCATCAGAGGAACCTGATTTTGTATGAGGCTTATGAAGGTATTGCAGGCGATCATACTGTTGGAAAGACTACAACGCATAAGGTGTTGCATGCAAGCCTATGGTGGCCATCGCTATTTGAAAATGCCAAGGAATATTGTAAATGGTGTGATGTCTGCTAATGCACCGACAAGCCCTGTCATATAGATGAATTAATTTTGTTCCCTATCACAGAATTGGAGTTGTTTTAGAATTGGGATATTGACTTTATGGGACCAATCAGTCCCCCGGCACGTCGGACAAGTGTGTGCTACATTATCATGACCACAGAGTATTTGACACGATGGTTAGAAGCCACGTCAGTGAAGGATTGTACTGCAGAAACAACTGTGTGCTTTATATTTGAGAATGTGATCACAAGGTTTGGTTGCCCAAAAGTGTTGATGAGCGATCAGGGAGCACACTTTCCGAATGATACTATCTGTGATCTCACTCAGAATTTATGATCCATCACCAGAAGATCACCCCCTATCACCCACAAGCTAATGGTACAGTTGAAGCATTCAATAAAATTTTAGAGCATGCTTTAACCAAAGTCTGTAATGTGCAGCGCCATGACTGGGATAAGCAAATTCCCACGGTACTATGGGCATATAGAACAAATTGTAAGCAGTTGACTAAGCATATTCCCTTTAAGCTCGTCTATGGAATGGAGGTCTTCATGCCATTATACTTTTTTGTTCCAAGTTTGCGCGTTGCTATAGATACTCGGATGTATAATGAAAAGACACTACAACAGCGGTGGATGATCTTATGGAATTAGAAGAGGACCAATTTATGGTGGATTTCAGCTAAGTGGTCGATAAGTAGACACAAAAAGCATGGCATGGCCATAAAATCTGACACAAAAATTTACAACTGGGTTCTTTGGTGTTGCTATATGACAATAAATTTCTCCAATACCCCAGAAAGTTGTGAATTCATTAGTTGGGCCTGTTCTACCTAGTCTACATCAATGAAGCTAGGGCAGCGAAGTTGGCCATAGTGCAAGGCCATCCACTCAAGGTACTTGTCAATGGAAGCTGGTTGAAATTATATTTTGGCCCGCAGAGGTTGAATGCACTTTGAAGGATTCAAATAAGGTAGGAGTTAGCGTAGCGTAGGAGGTAGATTGGAGGGTATAGGATATGAGTAATTGCACCTTTATTAGCATAACAAGACTCATTCCATTCACACATGAGGCCATGAAAGGTTGATAGGTCCATAGATTTCCCATATTTTAGCCAAGGAGTGAAGTGATGAGTAGCGTACGATGTACTAAGTAGGACAAGGGACTCACACAAGAGTGGTACGTGCTACATGGCACTTGGACATAGTGAAATTTCAAGCAATCTGATTCAGCCAGATCACACATGGTCAATGTACGCAAAAAATTACGACGACACATTCCAAAAGGCCCAACGTCGATACGACAACCCGATTTTATTACACATCAGACCATTGGAATCCACAACGGCTCAGTATAGGTATATTGAACATTATTGAGGGTCAGAAATCGACAACTTCACGACATGCATTGTCAGCTACCTTCCCAGCTATAAATACACCTTATCTGCATCAATATAGTCAGAGAGGTCCTCCATTTCTCTGCAAATAAAGTTCCCATCAGTTGTCAATTGAGCAATATTCCCGATGATTCAACCAATAGTTCTAGTTCAATCAAGCATTCTAGTTCCAACAAGAAGTACCAATGTCATGTTTGTTTCCATCAAACGAATAGATAAATCCAAATCTCAATCTACACAGGCAGTCAAAAGTCCTACGATTTTTTTCTCACATCTATTGCAGTTTCGAGTGCAACTACTCAGAAGGGGTCCCAGCCTGCAATTCACTAGTAAAATGCATTTCCTTGCCACACAATTCCCTAAATTGTTCTTCAAAGTAGCGATGGGATGTCGACTCTCTCAGTGGAGAGTTGGTAAGCCTCTTTCCATGGATGATCACCTTTGTTGATGTCGACGGCCCTATTTTTCAGGTTTACCCCTCCATTGTTTGTTGAGGTCCATGTCTTCCTTCCCATACACCTATATAAACGAGACACGAGGAAGACGATGGTCTAGGCCAATCGAGCCTTCACTCGGGGCCAACTTCTTACAGGTTCTTGATTAGCTGGGCCAAGTTGTGGCTGTAGGGATTGGCCTGGTTTGTCCTTGTAGTTTTTGGGGGGATGCTAAAGTCCATCTACCATTCGCCCCTCCAAAAAGAGATTAGAAACAAATATTTCAAAAGCCCGGATTGATCTAAAAATGAAGAAGACTTGTATTCTTGAAAATATTTGCAAGTAAATTTTATGTGTTAAAAGAAAATGGATCAACTTTGCAACACATCATTAATAGGATTTACAAATTTAAGATGCATATAAACAACAACATAATCAATGAACAAAAAACACATAACACAACAAATGATAAAGGAGTTCACCCCTCTCTTGGGCTACATCTCCTGGTCCAGCTTCCAATGGATCATATGTATTATTTTCTCAAAGTGCTCAAAAATGTGCTTTACAATGCTCAAACTGTCAAATAGACTGCTCCAATGGCTTCAGAACGTCCAAAAACCCCTAGCTGGGTTCTTTCGACACCTCGTTTGGCCAAAAAAAAAAGAAGATAGGCTTCCTTGAAGTCTCCCCTTCAAGCTTGTTGTCTCTGCATCTACAAAACACACCCTTGTTCATTCAACCTAGCACACATGCCATTTAAAGCGTAAAAACCCAGCACCGGACGCAACCACGCCAACGGTGCGAACTGTAGGACGGTTATGGGCACGCCAGCCCCTAACCACCAAGCTCTCGGGCACATGGGTCCATGTGACCTCGCGCAAAATGTAAAAGGGCTAACCATTTTCATAGGCAAATAGCAACAAAACAAGTGGCGGGTCGTTCAACCGTTCAAACCACAAATTAAAACCAAAACGCGCGTGCCCATAGCATTGGAGTCATGGTCATATGACATGGGTGATATAACCGCGGGCTGTTTGAAACACGCGCTCCGTATACATGTAATACAAAACTCTCGCGCGCGATATGACATGGTCATATATATATAAAACAATACGACCGCGGGTTGGGGCTAAGCCCCGGCCCGACCCCCCGCCATATGCAACATAAACCAAACTTTAATATATATTAAATCATATATACAACAAGGAACAAGTCATGGCACGTTGGTAATGTGGAGTTTGCAAAGGCTTTACATGGTGGGGAGGTCCGGGGTTCGAATCCCACGGACTCCATATAATTTTGAACCAATATAATGGTGCCACGTGGCGGCCCATGATTGGGCCACATGGCACCCAACCACAAACCAAAAACTGCCATGTGTCGAAACATGATTCGTCCAACTATCAACCACATCACCTCTGCCACGTCAGTGTACGGACTCTACCACGTCAGCCCATACGGACTGTACGGTCAGCGTCCCTTTTTTTGCTTGTTTGACGATTCAAACAGATCGCAATATATCTCGCTCCCGACGTCCGTTTGAAACGAAACGAATTGTGTTGGGTTCGCAACGATGAGGCCTATCCTCTTGTTCGATTTGAAGCGATTCCGAGCACTTTGAATTTTTGAGCAAAATTTGATCCCCTGATCACACCTCCCCATTGGGAAGCTTTTGGACCTCCAAAAGACTATATTTAGTCTATGTGAAGATGAGGGTATAGTTCCCTCGCCCTTCCAACCTCAATCCACTTAGCTTTGCTTGGATTTGTACCTTTAATACCAACTCGAAGATACTCCACATTTCCTCGTTTTGAAGTTCGCATTCTCCTGTCAAGGATGGTGTCTTCATGCGGTTCTGTAAGATATTCTAGGGAAAAATCATCTATAGAAGGAATCTGAACATGCTCTCCATGATCATCAATCAACGGAGGCTCATATAATTTCAAATTCTCAACATTAACAACTGCATACATTTGCATATAAGGACGCAAATCTAAATGAAAGGCATTGTTACCAATCTTGTCGATAATCTTGAAAGGACCATATCAAATCGGTTTCAATTTTTTACCTTCTCCTTTAAGCCTCTCCTTACTGATGTAATGCCAAACTTCATCTCCAACTTGGAAACTATGATCAACACGATGCTTGTCATGTCTCGTCTTGTCTCGTCTTGTACTTGGCTTGACTCTTTTCCAACTTCTCTTGCACCACTTGATGTATCGATTGAATTTGTTCAATGAACTTTTCTACCCTATCAATGTCATATTGACCATC
>SNQJ01S0123316.1:5616-39047 GCA_010110895.2 Picea sitchensis | reverse complement strand
ACTCAGATTTTGGTGATAGAAAACCAAAAAATGTGGAAAACATAGAAAGTTTGCACTTCCCCTCATTTGGAGGATGGTACCTCCCAAGGTAAACCCTAAAATATTCAGGGCATAAGGTGTTAGTGACCTAACCTCCCTAACCACTCACATAGGTAAAATAATATATTTTAAATGTAATAAAGGCCGACATTAGTTTATAAGGCCTATTTAATAAATGAGAAGAAGTCAATGTAAGAAGACCTAATAGAAGCTTCTGCTTCTAGAAAGATCTTATGTTAGAAGGTTTTTTAGAAGATAGAATTAGTATAAATAAGAGTAGTAGGCGTGAGAAGTTGTGTCTTGAGAATTATTGTAATAGAGCTCTATGCTGCTGGAGGTTGCCCCATCGAAGAGGCAAATGAACATTGTTTTCTTGAATAAAGGTATCATTTTTTGTGTTGCTCTTCTCAATATTTTGTTGTTGATCCACGTGGATATCGGTTTCCACCCACCTATTCCAACTAGATCAAAACAGTTTGTTGGAAATTTACTATTTTTAGCAGTTTTTCAAGTCGTGAACTTCCGGGTCCATTTTGAGGTCCTAACCGAATATTTTTCACGATCAGACACCTCAATGATATCCAAAGGATTTTATTGAGCCCCAAAATAAAGCTCGTCGTGGATACCTTTCCAACAAGCTATCATTCGCCCCAAGAAGAGATAGTATGCCAAAGTTACGCCCCGGGAAGTTGATACACCAAACTCTCAAAAACGGGGTCCACAAAACTATTGGCTTTTCATCTTCTGGGGTTAGGGTTTTGGATTTTCTTCATGTTAAAAATGCCTTTGGAGCCTCATTGTAACAATAATATTCTTGTGAATGAGCGTAGCCATCACATCTCTTCTCAAAGATAAGTTGCCACCATTTTAGAGAGTTTTCACTCTGTATTTCTACAGTTTTGTACATTTCGCTCATTTATAGAAATTATGTATTAGTGTATCTCTGTGTTTATGTTTATGTATCTGATAAATCTTTGTTATATTATTGGATATCTGATATATCTCTGTACATTTATTTATTATATCTCCGCTCTCATTTTGTGCTTAAAATTATCCGGATCAATGCTATTAGAGTATATTTCTCTTGATCGTTTTTCAGTGCACATCCCCGACAAGGTTCGAGTATAGAAAGTTGTGTATCAAGCTTGTCTCTCTTGAGGAAAATCGCTCTCGCACGCCCAAGAAACCCTCCATGGCAGAAGAAAAGAAAAATGACGAAGTAGAAAATTCTATCAATCTGTTTCTTGAGCAAGCTCTCATGCAACAGAGGGACGAAATGATGGAGAATTTTTCCCACATCCTTCAATGCCCGTTGATAACAACATGCATGTCTTCATCAAGCGGCCACTTTGGAAACACCTCTCCTTTTAAGGTAAAATTCAATTTTGATATTCTCGTATTTGAAGGTCAGATAGATGCGTATGCCCTAGAAAAATGGTTAAATCTGGTAGAAGGTTATTTCTATGTTCACAATTTTTTCGACAGGGAAAAGATCACCTTTGCACTCCTTAAGTCTCTCCCCTATGTCAAACATTGGTGGGAAACTTATTGGGAGCAAAGTTCCACAAATGAGTCTGGAATATATGGGACTGAGCCCACTTGGGACTTTTTTGTGGATGCGGTCAAGGAAAAATATTAACTTGTTGGTAACTATGAAGACCAGTACATGAGATGGACCACACTACAACAACAGAGGGGCCAAATAGTGTCGGAGTTCACAAATACTTTCCATACCTTGTGCACCAAGATACGTATCAAATACTTTGAGCTACATCTGGTTCTGAAATATCCCGGGGCTCTGCATAGGTATATCCAAACCGAAATGGATTTCCTAGACATCTCATCACTAGGAGCTGCCTATCAATATGATGTCAAAATCGAGCAGAAATGTAGGCACCAGAACAAGTGCGAGTTATGGTTTGAAAATCCACAACAACCAAACTAGGATAAAGACGACCTTAACAAATAACCTCCTGAAAACTAGTCCAAGCCATAGGAAAAGAAGGGTCACGAGAAGATGAAGGACACTGGAAAGTGGTGCGTTTTCCACAAAATACCCTGGCACGACACTAATGAATGTTGCTCAAAAAAATCATTGGTGGTCGAGATCAAAGAAAAGGAGTTGAACCCCAATTCAGAATCTGATTCAGAAAATAATGGGAGAAGGCAGATCATCGATGTAGACCCCACTTCTACTGTCACGACCGCAACAATTCAACCAGAAGAACCAACAAATCCTAAAGAGGGGGAACACCTCTTCCATTCACAGATGTGGGTGAAGGAGACCTTGTTTCATTTCATTTTTGATAGCGGAAGGCAGAAGAATCCCATCTCAATAGAGGTCGTCAAATAGTTGGGATTGTTGACAACACCACACCCGCAACCACACAACATCGGGTGGCTTTGCTAGGGACAAGATCTTTGTGTCCGCTAGCAGTGTATATTGTCATACGACATCCAACCCTTCAAGGATGAGGTATTATGTGATGTTGCCCCACTGGATGTCTGTGATTTTATTTTGGGCCAACCATATATGTGGAAGCGCCATGTTATTTATGAGTCTTGACCTTGTAGTGCCATTGTTACTCTGGGGGGTCATCTCTACAGCATACCAGAGGTAGTTCTGACTACTGTCCCACCAAAACAGTGCCGCAAGGTAATATCTCATACTGCAAAATTCAGCCTCTTCACAATCTATTTAAAAGGTGAACAGAAGGAGACTGCAACCATTGTAGCCTTGGCCCAAGACCTTTATTTCCAACAGAAGCAGATTGCAAAAGCGACAAAAGATATTGTTTCTTCACCTACAATAGTACACACACACTTCCTAGTCAATCCAATATACAATAGGTTGGTTGAACAGATTCAACCTTGCCATCAATAGGTTCATAACAGCCTTCAACAAGCTAAGTAGCTCAACTTCTCCAGCAAGGCAAGCAACTCACCAAGAGTCAGATTCAACAAACACTTTCGCCTCTCCCCTTGGAACTCAACAAAATGGAGACCATTGCTTCCTAAGGAGGGAGGATTTATCCAGGTGGATATCGGTGGCCACCCACCTATTCCAACTGGCTCAAAATAGTTTGTTGGCAATTTACTATTTTTAGCAGTTTTTCAGGACATGAACTTCTAGGGACATTTTGAGGGCCTAAATGAATATTTTCACAATCATGCACCTCAATGATATCTAAAGGCTCTCATTGATCCCCCCAAATAAATCTCTTTTTCGAGACATTTCCAACGAGCTATCGTGCGCCCCAAACGGAGATCGTATGCCAAAGTTACGCCCCTGGCAAGTTGATACACCAAACTACCCAAAATGGGGTCCACAAAACTATTGGATTTTCATCTTCCAGGGTTAGGGTTTTGGATTTTATTTATGTTAAAAAAATCTTTGGAGCCTCATTGTAACAATAATATTCTTGCGAATGAGTGCAGCCATCACGTCTCTTCTAAGAGATAAGTTGTCACCATTCTAGCAAGTCTTTCACTCTGTATTTCTACAGTTTTGTACATTTTGCTCATTAATAGAAATTGTGTATTATTGTATCTCTATGTTTATGGTTATATCTCTGATAAATATTTGTTATATTATTGGATATATGATATATGTTTATACATTTGTTTATTATATTTTTGCTCTCATTTCATGATGAAAATAATCTGGATCAGTTGTTCCATTGATATCTATTGAATATTCCTATTTTTTCAAATTATATTACATATTATACCTTACAAGTGATATCATAGCACTTTCCTTGGCATGATTTGTGGATTATTTTTTTTCATGGTAGAGATGTGTTTAGACGTCTTAAAACTACAGAGATCCATCGTTCAACGCATAAATCTGCGGTTGGGGAAGCATACACGCGGGAACTACAAGTGGTTCTTAAGCGCACATTGTTGGCCACCCTTGTAGCCCGTATTGGTACCCCTTCGAGTGGTAGCGCATCACTAGAGATCACATGTATACGGATTGGCCTAGATCTCATGAATCCCTCCATAGATAAATCGATTGGCCACTTGATTGCTATAGTGCCATCGAGAACATCACTCAGGAAGATACTCTCTAGTACCTAGGTAATCGAGTAGTATGACTAAGAGTATGGTCTAGCCTCCTTAGTTGGTGCCCTGAGATATTCGGCTGAGTACTACTGTTCGACCCCACACGTATATTAGAGAGCTATAGCACAGGGAAAACCCTTGTTTTTTGAAACCCTCAACACCCTAACTCTTGGGACAGAAACAGAACAAAACAGGAACAAACAAGATCTATCGTTGTGAAACCTTGCCTCATGCATTCAGGTTGTGAAATTACTACACATTTCTTTCTGTTAAGAATCTGAGCATTCCATAACTGCAATATTATTCAGATCAGAATATAACTCGGCAAGACTGAAAAAAAAAAGAGCATAGTTGTCTTGTCGTCACCCTTATTTGGAACCTATCCCATTGGATTCCCCTTTTCTCCCTAATCATTGTGATACCTATCACCTATCACCATTTTTCTTTGTGGTCCCACCCACCCTTCGCGACACCCTTATTTGCCACATATTCCTTTGGATTCCTCTCTTTTTCCTATCTATCATGATACCCTTCACCTGTAACATTTTTAGTGACAACTCGTCTGCATGTTTTTTCCTCTACCCAAATGGCCACCACCCATGCCCAAGAACTCAATACCTTGATTGTTGGTTGACCAAATGGATCCAAAAAGGACAAAACTTCTAATTTCTCATATTCATATGGAACCAACGACATCATGTAGTGCTCGTCGTGTTGATTCCGGTGGTATATTTGGTTTCGAAAATGGAGTCAGTATGCACAAGTTATCGAGTTCTGAAGTTTTTCATAAACAGGTAAAAAGTCAATTGGTCAAAGGGTGACATGGAATCTTATGAGCTTGACACATGGCAATGAAAGGTAGTGGTAGATGGTGACACATGGAAGTGTTGGAATGAAACATGTGGAAGTGGGTGATCACTGTACAGTCGAGTGGCAGTCTACTGGACAGGTGACTAGTCGGTACGAGCCACTCACAGGGTGACACGTGGCTCAATCCAGTGGCACCACATGGCACCTTGGATTAGGCCAATATGGGTCAAATTTCAAAAGTCGTTCTATTTATCCTCCGCGGGATTTGAACTCCAAATCTCATCAAAACCAATGTTTTCCATCACTCACGCCAACTGTTATGACATTCATGGTCCTTGTTATATGAAGTGGAAATTTAGTTTTATAAATTTGATATGTGGAGATTGTGCCATATACTATGGGATCTGAATCCCATATAAAACGCCATATTTAACCATCCATTAGATGGTTTACTTACTATATATTTTCTCCAGAAGCCACGACATAATATATGGTTTATGCAATATTCTTTTATGCCATTTAAAAAGGCGCTTACCATATTTTATGGCACAAAATTATATATTATGGTTTTTAAACCATATTTTTAGGCAAAAATTCATATTCGATGCCCAAGAAAGGTGGGTTATTGGGATTTGATCCCACAACCTCATGTTATTTAACCAAAATATTTAGCCAACAAGCTAGAGGTTGAATTTATTCAGAGAATTGTAGAACAATCCATTTTATTCAGAGAAGCCAAAGGGGTAGTGAAGCTTTAAAGGCCATTTCTGAGAGCTACGCTCAGTCTTTTCAGTGCCATCAATTGCATTGGATTACTGAGGTCGAGCAAAACATGGTGAGACTAGTCTGAAATCCATTTCATGCCATTTTGATGTATTTTTAAAGCATTGAAGAGATTAGTAAAGAAGCCTCCCCCACTGAATACCAAAGGCCCAGAGACATAGGCAATTTGTGTTGAACTCTATTATCAAGTTTTTGGCGTTATGGTTTGTTGTTCCTTATGTGCATTTGTTGTTCTATATGTTTTATAATGGATGTAACATTCTTCATTTAAGCATCTTCTTCTTCTCTTTAATTTCTAAATGGTAAATCAACTCATGCAAATTACTTAACCAAGTCTTTAAAAGATCATTTTCAGATCATCAACAATCTCCAGAACAAGGAGGGAATCAATACTATCAATTCCAACCTTGGCAAGCTCAATTCCTCTATTCAGAACCTCCAGGACCAATATAAAGACATCAAAGACACTCACCCAATCGATGAGCAACTCTGATCCAGATTTTATGAGCATAACAAAATGAATACAAATTATTAAAAGATGCTTAACACAGAATAACAAAGATACAGTAAAATTGGTTTTCTATTCAGTAAGGAAATAAGCTGAAACTATAAAATACAGTGGAAAAAAAGCTTGCTTGAATGGTGGCGGCTTATCTCTAAGAAGAGATGTGACGGATGCGCTCATTCGCAAGAAGATGATTAAAATGAGGCTTTGAAGGCCTTTTTACAATAAACAAGAATGTCAAAAACCATATACATCCAAAAACCTAACCCTAGGATATGAAGCGTCAAAAGTCGCATGGGCCTCGTTTGGGTAAGTTAGTACATCAACTTCCCGGGGTTGTAACTTTTGCATACAATCTTCGTTTTAGGCGCACGATAGCCCATTGGAAAGGAATCATCGAGGATATTCATTTTGGGAGCTCAATCAGAGCCATAAACTATAATTGAGAAACTTAGTCCTAAAAAAACTTCATTTAGGCCCTCAAAATGGTCCCAGAAGTTAAAAACTGCTAAAAATAGTAAATTGCCAAAATTGCCAGAAAACTGTTTTGAGCGAGTTGGAAAAGGTGGGTAGCCACCGATATCCACCTAGATCAATCCTCCCTCCTTAGGAAGAAATTGTATCCATTGTGTTGAGTTCCCCCATCAGATGAGGAAATTTTTGTTGAATTTAGCCTCGGGTGAGCCACTTGCCTTAGTGCAGGAGCTACCTTGCTTTGATGACTCAATAAAGTTGGATCCTTTTTTTTCGAGTGCTCTTGATATGTGTGTCCACAATATGATAATTGGATGTATTTTGCATGCAGTAATGGATAATCTATGTTGGTGTCAACTGCTCTTCTATCTCTGAGGTGTCCAATAATGGTGGGAAATATGGTCGAAGGAGAGCCACGTTGAAGACTGGGTGCAAGCCAAGGAAAGGGGGAATGTTGAGCTTAAAAGAATTATCACCCATAGCCTTGGTGATGGTGTACGGCCCATAATGGAGTGGGAAAAGCTTTCGATGGGGCCCTGTAAGTCGTTCTTTCTACAAGTGCAACCAAACTTTGTCCCCCACCTGGAACTTATGTGGCACCCGATGTTGATCATGGCACTAATTGTACTTGGCATTAGACTTTTGTAGAATATCCTGAACCAGTTGGAGGATGTGCTAGATCCACTCAATGAACCAGGTGGATTTGTCATCTTTTGGTGGAGTAGGGGACGATTCAGTTGAGGTGGTCACCAGGGGTAGTGCAACATCCATGGGGCCCAATGGTTGGAAAACCCCACCTGAAAGGGGATGTGGCCAGTTGAGCTATGCAGGGCTCAGTTGTAGCTATGTTGGACATCGGGAAGACTCCCAACCCATGTGTGGGGGTGTTTTTAATTATACATACATAGGATATGTACAATCATCTTATTGATGACCTCAGTTTGGCCATTTGTCTGGGGGTGGAAGGCAGTGGATTTGGTGAGCTCGGTATCCAGCACTGACTAGAGGCTCGACCAGAATGTGTTGAGGAACCGATTGTCACAGTCTGAGATAATGGTTTGTGGGATCCCAAAATGTACCCATACTCATTCAAAGAAGAGCTTGGCAGTGGCTTCTACTATGATGTTCTTCTTGCAGGCAGCTAGAATCGCCATCTTGGAAAAGCAATCAACAACCACAAAAACATAGTCATTTCCCCTCTTGGTGGATGGGAGGCCTGACATGTAGTCCATTGAGATGGATTCCCATGGTCTGTCAGGAGTAGGCAAAGGGGTGTACAAGCCCTGCTTCTTAGTGGTTGGTTTGACAATAGCGCAGGCGGTGTAGGACCTGATATACTTGTCGACATCCTGTCGAAGTTTCAACCAGTAGAAATGTTTCTGCAACACTGCCACTGTCTTTTCGACGCCAAAGTGTCCTACCACCCAACTATAGTGAGCTTCCCAAATCAGCTTCACGCACTTGCTTGATGGAACACAGAGATGGCCCAAACGACACAACAACCCATCTTGAATATGGAAATTAGCGACCATTGAGTTGACTCCCAACATTTGGTAGGTGGTGGAGAAGTCAGGGTATGTCTCCTAGAGGTGGGGTCATCCATAGGTCTCGTGGCCGCAAGAGTCTATCATCGTGGTGAGTGTCGCGACTGGAGGTCGACTGAGGCAATCAGCAAATCGGTTGGTACTTCCTATTTTATACTTGATGTTAAGGTGGAATTGTTGTAAGTATGTGGACCACTTCTGATGGCGGTCATTCTACAATTTTCCTTGGTTCTGCATGAACTGTAGTGGATTGTGATCAATGTGGATGATTGTCTCCTTCCCAAGAATGTAATGTCTCCACTGGCGGCAGGCTTTCATAATGGAGTACATTTATTTTTCGTAAGTAGGGTACTTACGGACAACATCTGATATGTCACATTATGATATGCCACAGGGTGGTCGTGTTGAGTGAGAACGACACCCAAAACATAGTTTGCAACATCTGTCTCGATCTCAAAGGGATGTTGCAGGTCTGGTAATGAAAGTACTGGGGATTAGCACAAACGCTTATTCAAGTCATCAAAGGCTTTTTGTTTGGACAGGCCCCACATAATTTTTTCCTTACCGCCACTCCTGGTTACTTGGCTGAGGGCCCATGCGATATGAGAGAATCCCAACACGAACCTGCGATGGAAAGGCCTAAGAAGCTCTGAAGTTCAATGAGTGTGTTTGGGGTTGGCCAGTCACGGATGACCTGGATCTTGGCTGGATCCACATGCACACCATGTCAATCAACGATGTAGCCTAAGTAATGGACCATGTCCATGTCGAAGGATTATTTTTCCAAGTTTGCATATAGTTTTTGTTGTCGCAGGGTGTGCAAAACCTATTGAATATGCTACAAATGTTCCTCCCAAGTCTTGTTGTAGATGAGGATGTCATCCAGATACACCACTACAAAAGCATTAGTGAAAGGTCTTAGGATATCATCCATCATCCTCATAAAATTTGTTGGAGAATTTGTCAAACCAAAGGGCATGACCAACCATTCAAAAAGACCTTCTTTGACTTGAAGGCAGTCTTCCATACATATGTTTGTTCTATTCGGACCTGGTGGTAGACAGACTTTAGATAAATATTATTGAAGTATTTGGCCCCCGTGAGCTAATTAAGGAGGTCGTTGATTCGGGGAATCAGGTACCGATTTCAGACTGTGATTTTATTCAGGGCTCGGTAATCAATGCAGAGTCACCAGGTCTCGTCTTTATTCTACACCAGCATGATTGGGCTCCCACAAGGTGATGAGTTGGGATGTATGTTCCCCTTGTGGAGTAGTTCTTGGATCTGTCTCTTGATCTCCTCATTTTCTAACATAGAGCGGTAGTAGACTGGCCCATTGGGTAGCGGTGCACCTGGGGTCAGATCGATGGGATGCTTGACATAATAGTGCAGAGGTACCCCGGTAGCAGAAGAGAAGATATATGATTATTCTTCCATGACCTTATCCACTTTCTTCTGTTGTGTGGAGAGATCATCCGCAAAGGCCCTAGATGTGGTTGTGATCTTTCTCTCTCTCTGAGAGCGAATCACGAAGAAGACAAATTTCCCCTTTCTTCCCCTTTCTGTTTCTGACTCAAAGTCAGAACTCGCATATGATTTAGAGGCTTTCACTTCGGCCACCAACAAATTCTTTGAGCGACAGTCAACAATTTTATGCCAAGGGCTCTTATGGAAGTCGCACCACTTCCAAGTATCTTTCTTTGTCTTTCTGGTGTCCTTCTTTGCTTGCGGCTTGGACTGGTTGTCCTGATCCTGTCCATCTTTTCTTTGTCCTTTGTTCTGTGGGTTGGGGTCGCCCCTTCCTGGATTTTGTTGTGAGGTTTTCCCAGGCCCAAATTGTCACGTCTTTTGTTTGAGTTTCTTCTCGATTTTGACAGCATATCAGTAGGTTTTTATTGGACTAATCAGTAGGTGCGGACACTAACAGATATCCCTAGATCCACTTGGATCTAGAACAAAACAGGATAGGGCATGACTCTTTCCCTAAGTTATGACCATTGAATTAGCTGGCAAGGAGGAACAAGTGACATACCTTTGTAACGCTTCCTAGGGTCTCTGTTACTCCTGCTTCGCTCTGGTGCTCTCGTGAGGTCAATACCAAGACAACACAAACCAACCAAAGTGAAGATAGCAAAATGTATTCAAACGTCAACTTATGTATATGATCAAGGAGTTACATAATAAAGTGAGAATGACTTTATGGGAAAAGGACATGTCGTTGTATCATATTAATCAAAAGTAGAAGATACAACCTGATCACCTTGATGTTGCAAGCTTCCTTTCAGTGACTCTTGGTTCCAACACACACACTTTCTCTGTCCTTGTATGAAGAAGATCCAATTCCTCTTGATAGACCTACTAGAGTCTCCAAGCTTCTACTCAAGTTGGGTTCTTCACACAATTCCTTCACCAATTCTTCAATTAATATTGCTTAACCTTTTCCATGAGAATCTTATCAATATATAGGAGAGGATGATATGGTTACATGGATGAGAATGATCCCACCAAATCAGGGAAACCGGTAAAATGATAACCATTCGAATGCCAACCCATTTTCTAGAAGATTCCCTTCTAGAACCATCGAGACTTCATCTTTTTTCCAAGCTTGAAAACAAGTTCGCACCCTAAGTATAGAGCACAGTGCGAGAAGTTTGCACCCTAGCTAAAGGTGGTCTGCGAGAATGGGTCATTCTCGCGCCTTAGGCTATAAGAAGCCTGCGAACTCACTTTGAAAATGTGTTTTCTAGAAGGAAATGAATGCCACTTTTCTCAAGAGAAAGTTCTTGTTGGGAGCCTGAGTAGCTTGAGTACACCATTGTTAACACACCATCATGATGACCAAAATCATGTGTAACAGAATGCCCCCAAAGTATGAGGCCGGAATCAATGACAGCTGAAATACTTTGTAAACTGCAGGTGTGTGTCGGAAACCAGGAGTGCACCTAATAGGAAACCTGCAAACAACCAAGCATCTGCAGAATATTGTACTAGTTCTAAGGTAGGCATTCCCATACTCAGATCATGGACAGATGACATCATAAACATAGTTCATGGCCACCAATCATACTCCATGGATACATGCCGTCAAAATGTCGCATAGCCACCAAGAATACACTTTGGATCCATGCAAGAAAATTCGAATTGAGACAACATAGCCACGAGACATACAAAGTGGATCTATGTGTTAGAAAATTATACATATCCCATCGCAACCTAGACCAAAGAGATAAGATCCAGGGTCTTCAATCCCGTCACCCAAAAGTATGAATCTAACCATGTGATTACATGTGTCGAAGTTGAACATGGTAGAAACCACTTGATTACCGGTCATTGATGAAACCGTTAACAAGTGCGAGGGAAATCACCATTAATATCAATGACTCTCGAGGTACACTGGTACAATCCACTGAGTGTGAATAAATGATTTGAGGTCGAACACTCAATAGAATCTCCTGATCAGGGGTCAATGATGAAAACCCACTGTCGAAAGCGAGGAAACCTGCCATTGAGGCATGCAAGTTCCAAGGTACCAAAGAATTTCTAAGTCTTGTTTCCGGATAATGAGCTAGAGTCGATGGAACAAAACTCGTCACAGGAGGTCCTTGATGTATCCCCCATCAATGACACGAAATGAGTAACAGATTTTGAAGGTGGAACAGAGCATGATGTAAGTTGAACTAGACACAGGGAAGGCCGACAGGAAGAGAATGGACAACTGCAGATGGCCGACTCAATAGAGGTTTTGGATGAACTTCTCTTGAACATATGAATGAAACGACCAATGATTTGACAACATTGCCTTAGAGACGACTCAGGATATGACCTTGTAACAAATCAAATGAGAGACAAATGGATTTCCCAAACCGGATTCAAATAATGAATAGGGGGGTGTCATGTTCAAGAGCGACACTTACTGCCAATAATATGAATACGAAAACACATCCCTTTCCCAAATTTCCCCCCACCATTTCTGGCGAGTACCTCTTTATTTTTATGCAAGCTTGAGGAGGATAACATATGCTTGTTGATGTAAGCTCATCCTTCATATGAGTCCCTCAGAGTATGTTTAATGAACCCTAGGAAGGAGTGGTTCGGTCCCATTACAGGTCTTTCGATGTTTGTTTAACGAGTCCAAAGATAGAAAACTCGAAGGTTTTTCATGATTATAGAGTCTGGAAAAACACTTAAAAGAGAACTCTCTCAGTTCCTTTTTCATAAAATAGTCTGATGAGACCGAAAAAGAGAAAAATTATCGCTCAACAGACGCTTTCTTCAAATACTTTATCGAGAGTGAAAAGAGCAAGGTCGCTCGGCAATCTTTTCATGTTTAGAGAGTCTGAAAAGAGCTTAAAGAGGACTCCAGGGGGGTTCCTTTTTCGTATAACCTTGTTGAGCCCAAAAAAGTGATAAAAGTATGCTCGATCGCATTCTCATGTATTTTCGAGCGTGAGAACGGACAAAGACCAAGCTCGAGGTTTTGTGCAAAAACCATAAAAAACAATTCAAACATGCGATGAAAAAGAGAAAAAATATCCGTATCCCTTTGTATGAACGTCAAAATCGTTATGTCTGCAAAAGTTGCACTCATAAGGGTATTAGGCATTAGGTTTAATAAATAAAACAATTATAAAAAACCAACAAAAATGGTAAAAGTAAATATAAGTGGGTAAAAGTTCTTTTTACCATAGTCATTGTAACTTTGCCAATATTTTAGCCCAAAACCCCTCTTTTGCCCTTGAATTTCGGCGCTCGATTGCGGGAGGTACAAGCATCTATTCGACGAACCGTCTCTGGCAGTGAGGTAAGCTCCTTGTCTTCTATCTTTTCATGGTTCAATTTTTCATTTTCATTGGTAAAATTCATGTTTTTGAGTTTGTTTTAGGGGTTAAATTTGCGCTCAGCCATTCTCGCAGGCCAGCCACACGGGACCTGTGAGAATGCATCGTTCTCGTAGGTGGCCCCAAAGGAACCTACGAGAACCTCGCACTATGCCTAAAGGGCACCTGCGAGAACCGCAAAGTAAAAAATTCCTTTGAAGTTTGCTCAATGAAAAAGATACCAAGTCTTTAAGAGAGTTGTTGCCTTCTTCTTATGTTTCTTATGCAGGCATTTGGCTATCACCATGGTTCTCGAATGGCATGAAAGAGAGAATGAAGAAGATGATGCTATTGCCAGGAATAAATCGGGCACCATTGCCTCTTTGCAAGACTGTGGTCTCCTGAAATTCTTTCGTATCCTGGGTATGAGGGCCCAAGTCAGGCTATTGGAGTACCTTGTGCATATGTGGGATGTGGACCAACAAGTTTTCCACGTAGGGGTCCACACATTGTCCTTGGATATCGAGGATGTTTACTTCTTGACATGACTATCATGGTGTGGGTACCACGCTAGCTTGACTGGTAGCAGAGGTGGTGGGTTGCCTATGAGTGAATACTGTCGTTTGTACTGTGTTCCAGAGGCGGAAAGGAGCAAGGGAAAAGTGGCCATTTGGGGGGTGCATGATTTGACCCTTCGCACTATTTTGTTCACCATTTCTCATATGGATGGGAGCGTTGCTCCTCACATGGCTCTCTAGAGCTACTTTCAATATGCCATAGAGTGTACTGAGCCTCGAGTCTTTAACTGGGCAGACGCAGTCCTTTGTAGCGTGAAGAGGCAGTTGACCAAATGCAGGAGAGGCGACCTGAAGCAATTTGGTTGCAGGTCTTTGTTGGTGTCCTTCTTTCTTGAGAGGGTTCCCTTGCTAAGGTTGCAGGTTGAGTGGGGTCTACTGGCTCCAGAGGATCCAAGGATGCTGAGATGGTGTAACCTCATGGCCAGGCATGTAGTTGGACCAATCATCAAATACAATGATTCCTTCTTTGACTGGTTGTGACCACAGATGCTGATGGTCGATGATTATGCCTATGCTGGGTTGGATTTTCGAGGAGATTCGGACTTGGCCTTGCTCGAGGGCGCTCAGTGGGGAGATCTCGGTAAGAAGTACACATTTTTTACTTTTTAAATGTTTTTATGAATTTTATCACATGCAATTTTTTTTATGTTCGTCCAAGGTCTAATTACAAAATTCTTTTTTGATGACATAGACGTGGGGCCTTATGGACCTCTGGGTACTTCTCCTATTTAGCGACGAGGAGAGGTGGCTCTAGTGCCATGATGGGACGTTGAAGATTATGAAGCAGTGGAACAAAACCTGGAGGGTTTGACAGAAAACATTCCAGACTAACTCGTCAAAGATGGTATCCCAGACTAACTGAGTCAATCCCACGACGATAAAGAGTATCCCCAAGGATAATATATTGACGGGCTTGGTAGCGTATTCAACATCGGTCAGTATTGGACAAATTAGGCTGGAAAGTCTGGGTTTGGAGATATATGATTATATCGCCATACCAAAGATCATCGGAACTAATGAGGAAAAGGGATTCATCAGGTAATGAATCGGCTGCTACATTTTCCATGTCAGAGTAGGGAAAGTCGCATATCAACTTGGCAAACACTAAGGACTTCTTGGACTTGGATCAGTCGAATACCAAGTCGAACTCCTGGAGTATAACTATCCATTTGGAGTATTTTCCCCCTAGCAATTGACATGTGAGAATGTGTTGCATAGGGTTGCAGTTAGAAATCATTGTAGTCTTGCGAAAGAGGATATAGTGTCGGAAACGTTGAACTGCTTGGACGGTTGCCAAGGCTAGTTTTTTGACATGTAGATACTTGGTTTCGGTAGGCGTTAGACTTCAACTCAAGTAATAGATAACATGTTCATCATGAGAATCATCCTCTTGGACGAGAACCATAGCAATGGTGTAATCTGAGGCTGCGAGGTAGAGGAAATAATCGTGACTATAATTGGGGGGGAAGAGAAGTGGAGCACGTGCTAGGGACAGTTTCAAAGCTTCAAAGGCTTTGTTGGCGATGGTATCCCATACGAACTTGGACCCCTTTTTGAGGAGTCGCGTAAATCCACGAGTTATCTCGGCGTAGTTTGGGATGAAGCGACGAAGAAAGTTTGCTTTCCCTTGCAAACTTTGTAACCGGCGAAGTGTAGAAGGAGGAGAGAGATTGAGAATTGCCTCGACCTTTAAAGAATCTACCCTGATCCCTTGACGTGAAACAATAAATCCTAGAAGTCGATCGGATTCTACGCAGAAAATGCATTTGTGAGGATTCAAGCGTATATGGTAAAACTGACAGCAGACGAAAATGGCTCGGAGGTGGATTGGATGATCGACTCAGCACATGGAATGAGCGGGTAAGTTGTCAAGATATGGTTGCATGATGTGCTTGATATCATGGAAGGCATAAGACATAGCGCGTTGAAAAGTTGTGCCAGCATTCTTGAGACTGAAAGGAAGTTTCCGATAGGCGAAAGTGCCCCAAGGATAAATAAAAGTCGTCTTGTGTTGATCCTTGGGAACAATATTGATTTGATTATATCCAGAGAAACCATCCATCAGAGAGAAGATTTCGCTTCCGGCGTAATCGTCGACAATCTGATCGACGAACGGGGTAGGAAAGTTGTCCTTAGGACAAGATTTGTTGATATCCCTATAATCAACGCATACGTGGATTGTGCCTTGTTTCTTGTCGATCGGGACAAGATTGGAAACCCAGTCAGTGAGGGCCACCGAGTAAATAAAGCCAGCTTTGAGAAGTTCCTCGACTTCGATCTTGATAGCAGCTGCTTTACGGGGGTGAACTGGACGAAGGCGTTGCCAGATGGGTTTAGTGTCTGGGTATGTCTTGATCTCATCTATCACAATGTCAGGGTCGATACCTAGCATTTCTTCGTAGCTCCAGGTGAAGACGCCACGAAACTCTTTGAAAAGTGACGTGTAGGTGATTATTTTGTTAGGGGAACACGAAGCTCCAATATGCACATTTTCGACAATTCCAGGTTTGATGGATATGTCGAGGGGAATAGTGGGTGAGATATTGCTTAAGTTCCCTTTGGAAAACACATCATGTGTGGACTCGGGAACGGTTGAAATGACGACAATGGTTGGCAGGGTCGAGATCCGTTGGTAGTTCTTGATGGTATGTTGCTCCAGGAAGAGGATGGAACGGTGATGTCCATCGTTCCAAGGGGTGTCTTCCATGACATACATGATCATCTTGTCTGTGGAAAAAATGACACGGAAATGATCTGGAGATAACTCACCAAGAGAGGGGGTAGAAGGGGTTGCCGATTGAATGGCCTCATAGGCAGATTCGACTGGACTTAAAGGCATTTCATCGTCGTAACGAAGATGATCGCCAGGGTCAGGTACCACCCATGGATCATGAGATGCAGGGTTTCCATGAATCGAGGTGGAGATCATGTTGATTGAAGCGACAGACGAGTGTGGAACATCGGGTGGTGGAATGGGGAAAGTACCCATTAAGGAAGAGTCTTTGAGAAGACCTACACCGACGTTCTCGTAACTGAGAGGGGTTTTGGCGATGAACGGTATGTTGCCAGTACATGTATCCAAGTTAAAGAAGGATAATTGGTCGACGGTGACGACCTTTCCTTGATGTGGTAAACGTACAACACGAAAAAGAGTCGACATAACTGCACGCATGGAATCAATCCAGCTACATCCAAGCAGAAGATTGTAATCGAGAGGAGCGTCAAAGACTTCCACTTCGACTTCGACCATTTTTCCTTCTAGCATGATTGGCAAAAAAGGAAGAACACCGTAGGGCTTAAAACTGGAGCCATTGAAGGCTTTGAGAGTGTTATGGGATTCAGTCAAAGAGGGAGAATCGATGGCTTTCCAGCAGGTAACAGACATGACACACATTGAGGCACCCTCATTGATAACGGTTCTACAAATGTTTTTGTCGGAGACAATCACTTGGATTTGGAACGCGACTTGAGGGGGTAACCTTGGAATGTGATCTTCCAAGTCAAAAATTATTAAATTCGTGTCCGTCGGGTCGATTCCACCAATAGCTTTCAACAGTGCCTTCCATTGTGTGGGACAACTTTGAAGGACTTCGAGGGCTGACATCGCAGAAGGTGCTTGGGCCAGATCTTCAACAATGTTGTAGTTCTGAGCAGCACGAGCATGAGGATTGAAAGTTGATTTCCGAACAATGCCCTTTGGAGGGGGTTGAAAAACTATGTCAAGGCTCGGTCATTCGAGATGAAGAGGACCATTGGTAGATGGAGTCGCGGGAGAGGGTTGTACCAATGAAGGAGGTAGATCATCAACCTTCTCTTTAGACGGAGAATAATCTTTGGCTCGAGTGGTGAGTGCAATGTCATTCTTATTTGAATCGCTAGTACACATCAATACATAGGATGTAGTAGAAGGGGAAGGTTGGTCATTAATGACCAATTGGGCCTGTTGTTGAGAGGGGAAGGGTTGGGACAAAACGGACAGAGTGGGTGGTTTCAGAGCCCCTTGAAGGAACTTAGTAAACTCGGCACGTCGTGGACAATCCTTCGTGTAGTGATCATCGCCACAGATAAGACAAGGGTATCGAGGTTTGCGCTTATCCCTATCGTCAACAGGTGGGGTTTTGGTTCTCTCTGCTTGAGGAGTATTTTTGTCCTCCTTATTCTTACCCTTTTCCTTTCGAGATTTGTTTTTACCAGCTGGGGTAGATTGAAAAACATTTACCTCAGAAGTCTTGCCGGTGGGAGGGGTAGGAGACGGAGCATTTTGAACATTAGAAGAAACGGGTTTGGGGTTGTTGCTTGAGGTGGAATGTGGTTGGGCATGGAAAGTGCCAATCACACCTTCGACTACATGAGAAGCAGCTGGAGTAGTTGATGTGGCGGAAGTGGAAGGATGAGGTGCATCAAGGAGTAAGTCGTAAAGGGTACATGCTTGTGAGTAAACGAGGTCAAGGTATTGAGCACGACTTATGGCCTGTTCTTCCATGACAACTCCACCCATGGCGATGTCACGAGCGATGTCGTTCACAAATGATTTTGTGAACCACTCTGACAACAACTGATCGGGAAGTTCGAGTTTGATGAGACGTCGTCTTCGTCGCCACTCATGAATGTGATCGGATATATGAGTGGCTTTGGTTTGTTTGAAAGAACTCAAAATCTCTGTCCCCATTTCATAACGGATCGGTAACTGGTAGTGGGTGAGGAAAGCCATAGCTAGGGTGTTGAAGTTGGTGAAGAAACCGCGTGGTAATTCTATATACCACTTCGCAGTAGAACCTGTGAGATTTCTTTGAAAAAGACGTAAACGAATAAAGTCATCCATCAAGGAGTTGGATGAGCACCAGAGGTGAAAAGTCATGATGTGATTGTTTGGGTCCTCTCCCGCTTTGCCATCGAATTTAGGGATGTCAGATGGTAGCTTGGCTGGTATAACGAGCCATTGGGGAGAGTGACGAATTGGATCATTTAAAATCCTTGATAGATCTGGGAGGTCCAAAGTGGCCAAGAAGGGTAACTGTCTATTCACATGTGGGTACTGGTGGCTTTGGGGAGGGAGCCCCATCGGCAAACCAGTGGGACCATAAGCAGTCTGCATATAATGCGAAGACCCAGGTAGATTCGGTGGTTGTTGTGGAGGAAAGTAGCTCATGGGATTATATCCTTGAATAGGGACGTGAGTTTGAGCATTCGAGCCCCAAATAGGGTTGGACGTACCTGGATATGGTTGGCCTATACTAGGGGGTATAACGGATGTAGCTAGAAGTTGTTGCCCCCCAGTCGATTGAGGATTATGTTGTATCAGATGGTTCCAATACTGGGCCAAGGATGGAGGTATGTTTTATCCGTAGGGTGGGTCGGTAGGGGTTGTCCTCCAATCGGGGGTTGTGTTCCAATTGGGGGTTGTGTTCTAATTGGGAATTGCATTCCAATAGGAATTTTCCCTACAAGGGGGGGTTGAGTCAAACCTCCTTGGTGAAATTTTCCACCAACAGGAATCTGGTAATTTGGTGTGAACAATGGAATAGTGCCACTAGGATTAGTGTTGCCGGTAGAGGACGAGAAAGGTCCTCTAAAAGGGGGTTGAGAAAGTGTCGAAATGAACCTGGGAGGAGAGTGCCCAGAAGAAGAGGGACCACTAGGAGTTCCAGATGGGGTTTGCGTAGGAGTGGGAATAGAAGCATTCAATGCACAATATCCGGGTGGAAGCGTCGGGGTGACACTGGGTTTGAGCAGTGTGTCGATGGGGGCTTGACTAGCCGTTGTAATCCCAGTGTGAATACTCGTAGTGTCTGTGTAATGGAAAATTTCTATAGGGACGGCCAAGATGTGGTCAGCTCGCGGAGCTTCTGTACCAGGAAAATAATAAGCAATAGTAAAAGGGACTGTGTCTGGGTTAGAGGTTTCGGGGAACGTAGGTGAGACGGTGATTTCAACGCCTGATCCTGCACCAAAAAGGTTTTGTCTAAAAACACCAGTAGACCAAAAAGGATCTTGGCCCTCAAGTCCTGGAAAGGGTCCAGTCGGTGATCCAGAAGACACAACAACTAAGTCTCCGGAAGAATTCACTCACATAATATGTCTCTCAGAATCGGGGTGAATTTGAAAGTCCTATCGAGAATTGGTAATTCAGAACCGTTCCAGAGATTCAGTTCTTTCCACTTATGGAGTGGTGACGTCTTGGACTTCACTCTGTTGAGGGGACCCCTCAGATGAGCTTGTAGGTTGAGAACCTTCCAGGTTTTCTGGAGGTAAGCCCTGCATTCTACGTGAATGACGTGGAGGGTCTATTGTGAACGAGTTACAAACTTACGAAGAAAAAACCTGTGGTCAACTTGGGTAAACAAACAACATGCGCTAGTAAACAAAATCTAGGAAACAATACCAAGCAAACAAGACCTTCTAATTCCGAAGTCACTAGTTGGTGATGAAATCCAACGTCGCAACAACGGAACGAGAAGGGGCTGGGCTAGGGTGGAAAAGTTACGTTGATGACCTGCTTAACGGACTTACACCCTGGTGCAAGCTCCCACACATAATCGTGGGTATACCCTCCAAGGAGCCCAAGTGAGTTTGGTCAATGTTGATTCCAGGTACTGTGAAGACTTGCCCCTTCACAGACACCTTGTGTAAGACCCTAAAAAGATAGGCCACTAAGGTTACCACCGACAACAATAAAGCCTGGGGGGACAGTCGATAGTCTGATCCACACACAAGGGCAGGGTATCTAGCCTGAAATCAACTCGAGAGGCTTCCACTCATCATTGTGGGTATACCTCTAAGTGACCCCCGTAATACGTGCAATATCTACACCGATATCAACAAAGCAGAGTGAGTAACTCTATCAATATCAATGTGACCTCGTGTTTGACCCTTGTGTGAGAAGGGCTTCCCAAGACAAAACGTTGTAAATGGAATTTGACACTCCTTAACACAAGATGCTATTGTGTGTTTTGTGCTTTGGAGAGTGTATCTCTCTGCCTATTTCAAAGCGCTAGCCTAGCTAATTGTTGGTGTAATAGAGTCCTAGAAAAGAGTTACTAGTTAAATTTTAAAATTACGCAATATTTTTAAGGGTTGTTGTTACTCAAAGGAAACGGAGGTGAAACCGATGTTGTGTGAGACTCTTACCCAACAATGCATAGGTAGGAATGAAATATATCAATTTTCGCTCGATGAATCCTATGTACGGGAGGGAAAGAGAAATGTTCCTGAACAATCTTGAACTACGATACGCAATTTTCTTTAAAATGCAATCTCAACGAATCACGCAATAATGACAATTCTCTATTTGTTCTTTTTCACCAATTTCAACAATTGATTTTCAATATTTTCAAAACGAAAATGCTTTTAAAATAAAAATGTTTTTTACTTTTCAAAAGGATCTACACCATGGTGGTGAAAGTAAGGAAAACCAATAACTAATGAAAAAGCAATAAACAAAACCCAAACCAATCTTTCAATGGAGACAAAAACGACAAGCAAACAAAACTAGTCTTTTCAATTGCATGAGAACAATGATCTTCCAAATAATGAGAAAATGAGAAAGACAAAGAATCCCAACTTTCAAACCGATCACCGGCTCCTAACCAAACAAGTACTCAGATTCCAGGATCAGAGAGTATATCCTTGCTAAGAAAAGTCAAGAGATGAGAGTTGAGAAAAAGATGGACAGGAAGAGCCTTTGATTTCCAAAGACTGATCGTGCACAAAATCCGAAGTCAAGAAAACATCAACCAGTGGTCCAAGAAGTTCTTTTCAGACACCTATACTAATCTGGGCATCTGAGCATGCAAAAACCTTAAATCCAAAAATTTTAAAAGAGGGTTCATAGGCTATCAGTAATACACAGTGCGAGAATGGAGCATTCTCGCAGGCTACCTTTGAGCAGGGTGTGAGAACCTCGCACTGGACTTAAAGGCGGAGTGTGAACTCAAGGTGTTCTCGCATGCCACTGTGGGGTTCAGTGCGAGAAGGCTTGAAACTAGGAAAAATTTTGAAAAAAGACAAAAATTTTGAAGGGACTTCTGGACCCAAAGAGTCTATCAGGGTGTCCTGAGGACTTAGAGATTGATAGAAATGAAGAAAGGTAAGGCAAGATCAAATGCCCAAGGAAAAACACCAAAAACCATGAAGAAATGGGTTGCATCCCCAGTGGAGTCACCAATTTTGTTATCGGACTAATCGGTAGGTGCAGACACTAACAAATCTCCCTAGATCCACCTAGATCTAGAACAAAACAGGACAGGGCATGACTCTTTCCCTAAGTTATGACCATTGAATTAGCTGGTAAGAAGGAACAAGTGACATACCTTTGTAATGCTTCCTAGGGTCTATGTTGCTCCCGCTTCGCTCCGGTGCTCTCATGAGGTCAAGACCAAGACAACACAAACCAACCAAAGTGAAAATAGCAAAATGTATTCAATCGTCAACTTACGTATATGATCAAGGAGTTACACAATAAAGTGAGAATGACTTTATGGGAAAAGGACATGTTGTTGTATCATATTAATCAAAAGTAGAATATACAACATGATTGCCTTGATGTCACAAGCTTCCTTTCAGTGACTCTTGGTTCTAACACACACACTTGCTCTGTCCTTGTATGAAGAAGATCCAATTCCTCTTGATAGACCTACTAGAGGCTCCAAGCTTCTGCTCAAGCTGGGTTCTTCACACAATTCCTTCACCAATTCTTCAATTAATATTGCTTAACCTTTTCCATGAGAATCCTATCAATATATAGGAGAGGATGAGATGATTACATGGATGAGAATGATCCCACCAAATCAGGGAAACCAGTAAAATGATAACCATTCAAATGCCAACCCATTTTCTAGAAGATTCCCTTCTAGAACTATCAAGACTTCATCTTTTTTCCAAGCTTGAAAACAAGTTCGCACCCTAAGTATAGAGCACAGTGCGAGAAGTTCGCACCCTAGCTGAAGGTGGCCTACGAGAATGGGTCATTCTCGCGCCTTAGGCTATAAGCAGCCTGCGAACTCACTTTGAAAATGTGTTTTCTGGAAGGAGATGAATGCCACTTTTCTCAGGAGAAAGTTCTTGTTGGGAGATTGAGTACACCATTGTCAATACACCATCAAGATGACCAAAATCATGTGTAACATAGGCCGCGCCCAAGGATGATATTTCCAGAAATTTCATTTCGGTTTGGACGTATCTATGCATAACACCGCGATACTTGAGCACTAGATATCACTTTGAATTTTTTATGTCCAGCTTGGTGCGCAAGGTATGGAAGATATTTGTGAACTCCGGCACTACTTGGTCTCTTTCTTATTGCAGTGTGGTCCATTTGGTATACAAGTCGTCATAACTTTCGATAGGGTAGTATTGTTCCTTAATAACATCCCTAAAGGATTCCCAGGTGGCCGCGACTGTAAATAATGAGGGTTCCTCTATTTCCTTTTTCTCACAGAAACTTTCCCACCAATCTTTGACATGGGGAACAACTTTGACGAGTGCAAAAGTAATATTTTCTCTATTCGAAAAGTTATGGACAGAAAAATACCCTTCTAGTAGATTCAACCACTTGTCTACAACATCTGCGTCTATATGAACTTCAAATATAGGAATAAGGGTCTAAAACATATGCGTCTATATGAATTGTCTACAAAATCTACAGTAAAAATGGTTTTCTATTCAATAAGGAAATAAACTGAAACTATAAAATGCAGCAGAAAACAAGCTTGTTGGACTGGTGGCGGCTTATCTCTAAGAAGAGATGTGATGGATGCGCTCATTCGCAAGAAGATGATTAAAATGAGGCTTTGAATGCTTCTTTACAATAAACAAGAATGTCGAAAACCCTAGACATCCAAAAACCTAACCTTAGGAGATGAAGCGCCAAAAGTCATGTGGGCCTTGTTTGGGTAAGTTAGTACATCAACTTCCTGGGGTCATAACTTTTGCATATGATCTACGTTTTAGGTGCATGATAGCCCATTAGAAAGGTATCGTCGAGGAGATTCATTTTGGGGGCTCAATCAAAGCCTTTTAATATCATTGAGAATCTCTATCCCAAAAAACCTTCATTTAGGCCCTCAAAATGGCCCCAGAAGATAAAAACTGCTAAAAATAGTAAATTGCCAAAATTGCCAGAAAATTGTTTTGAGCAAGTTGGAAAAGGTGGGTGGCCACCGATATCCACCTGGATCAAAATCCTTGAACCCTACCTCTTTTGAACAACCTTCCTATCATGAAGATAATGACTCTTCCCATTACCAAGGTCCTCATTCCACCCACCTTCCTCGAGACCTCCACCTTCCCATAATTGAGGTGAACAAATTTGATGGATTGGATCCCATAGGCTGGGTCACTCAAATGGAACATTATTTATCTTTGCATGGAATTACTAATGATTTATCCAAGCTTTGTTATGGTATCCTACATTTGGATCTGGAACACTGGCAATGATGGCAATGGCATCGCAAGGCATGCCAAGGGTATGTGGCTTGGACATAGTTTGTTCCAGAAATTTATGACCGATTTGACTCTGACACCCATTATTTAGGCTGATTGACCAAGTTGAAGAAGTCTAGGATAGTGGAAGACTTTATTGCAGCCCTTGAGCACTTGGCTTTTAGTACAGAGGGAATGTCATATGCCTTATTTTGGGAATGCGTTATCAGTGGTCTGAAAGATTAAATTTGTGCCCATGTTCTCATGGGCCACCCCCAAACTTGGTTGGAATCTATTCAACGAGCCAAGGAAGCCCAAAAAAATTTATCCTCCCAAACCAGAAAACCATATTTTCTTCCTCACCCTAAACCCAACAAACCCCCTCAAGATCCATAAATTAACCCGAGCATAAATGGTTGAACACAAACTCAAGTTTATTTGTTATAATTGCGATGACAAATATTTTCCAGGGCACAAGTGTAAGGAACATAATATTTTTGTGGCCACGAATGAGGATGTTTTTGAAGAGGAGGCAGTTATTCCCCATGTGGAGGAGCTACCACCCCCAGTTGATCTGACTCCACACTCTGATTCACTAGAAGTTGAATCAGTGATTTCACTAAATTCCCTCACTAGCTTCTTTGGTCCCCAGACCCTCAAGCTAATTGGTTACATTAAGAATAGGAAAGACATCATCCTTTTTGACAGTGGTAGCACCCATAATTTTATTCATCGCCGCATTGCCCAAGAAGTCAATTGTTATATTCATTTCGTCAATAATTTTCAAATCATGATTTCCAATGGAGGGTCCATGAAATGTGGAGGACATTGTGAAAATGTGTGGCTCCAAATTGGTCAGTATAACCTGAAATCCCATATGTTTTCTATAGACATGGACGATTGTGACATTGTGCTAGGTGTTGAATGGTTACGCACTCTGGGCCCCATTCTTGTGGATTTTAAGGAATTAACCATGCAATTCCAAAAGGAGGGACAACAATATCAGTTTGAATGAATCACAACGGGTTACCCTAAGATCATCAATTCCCATCGAGTGGAAAAGCCTCTCAAAAAAGGTTATTCGGGTATTATTTCTCAACTCCATTCCATTCAAGCAATTGAGACACTCTCAATGCATCCTGACCTCCAATATATCATATCCAAACACCAAGCTATTTTTTCCACTTCCCAAGGACTTCCCCCTTCTTATGATGTTCTTGATCATTCCATTCCTCTTGTCCCCAACAATCTTCCTCCCAATGTTCTCCCTTATCGCCATCCCTTTTCCCTGAAGAATGAAATTGAAAAAATAATTCAAGAATTGCTCGAAGTGGATGTTATCTGTCCTAGTACCATCTCCTATTCTTCTCATGCGGTCATGGTACTCAAGAAAGAAGGTACTTGGTGCATGTTTCCATACTTTTTCACCCTCAATAAACTCACCATCAAATACAAGTTTCCCATTCTTGTCATTGATGATCTCTTGGATAAATTTAGTGGTTCTTAGTACTTTACTAAACTTGATCTTCGTTCTGATTACCACCAGATCCGTATGAAAGAACAAGACATTCCGAAGACTACCTTTAGAATTCATGAGGGTCACTATGAGTTCTTGGTCATTACCTTTGGCATGTGTAATGCCCCTTCCATTTTCCAAAGTCTCATGAATCATGTCTTCCATCATTTTCTCTATCATTTTGTCTTAGTTTTCTTTGACAACATTCTCATCTATAGTAAAACTTGGACATCCCATCTCTCCCATATGGATCAAGTTCTCCATCTACTCTCTCAACACTGACTTTTCCTCAAACAATCTAAATGTGCCTTTGGAGCCTCGGAAGTGGAGTAATTGGGTCATATTGTTGGAAAGGTTGGTGTAGGGGTGGATCCTAAAAAAATTGAAGCTATGCAGGATTGGCCTCACCATAAAACTCTTAAGATATTGACTGTATTTGTGGGTTTAACATGTTATTATCACAAGTTTGTTAAGAATTATGGAAAAATTGCAGCACCTCTCACTGCTCTCCTTAAAAAGAATGCTTTCACTTAGACTTTGGTAGTTGATTACTCCTTCCATACCTTGAAAGAGGCTATGTGCACGACGCCTGTCTTGGCACTCCCATATTTCACCAAGACTTTTCTCTTGGAATGTGATACGTCAGGAAAAGGAATTGGGGCAGTCCTCATGCAAGATGGTTGGCCTTTGGCATCCTTATCTATTGGGGAAATGCTTCTAGATTAAAATTGATCACCAAAGCGTCAAGTATTTTCTAGAACAAATAATTTCCTCCTTGGAGCCACAAAAATGGGTAACCAAACTATTTGGCTATGATTATGAGAGCATTTACAAGAATGGAAAAGAAAATGTGATCGCTGACACTCTTTCCCAAAAATATGAAGAAGAAGGGTCCTTCTTTTCCCTCTCCTTCATTGTACCAAATTGGCTCCAAGTTGCTCGCCAGGAATGGCTGCAAGACCACAAAATATCTCGCTTGATCCACCAATTTCAAGAACATTCTCCAGCTTCTCCAGGGTACTCTTGGCACAATAATGAGCTTCGCTACAAAGTTCGTTTATATTTAAGAAAACACTCGCAACTTAAATCCATCGCGTTGTTTGAGCTTAATGCTTCACCCATATCTAGGCATTCAAGGTTTACCAAAACCAATGAGATGGTCAAACGTTCTTTTTTCTGGGATGGTATAAAATGGGACGTCGACACTTTTGTGGTTGAATGTGATGCATGTCAATGCAACAAGGGAGAAACAATCAAAGCACTAGGCACACTGCAACCCCTTCTAATTCCCCCTTCTATTTGGCGGGATATTTCTATGGATTTCATTGTGGGCCTACCTAAATCCAACAATAATTCATTCATCATGGTGGTGGTTGATCATCTTTCCAAATATGTTCATTTATGTTCTTTTCGACATCCTTTCACTGCATGCACAATGGCTCAATTTTTCATGGATAATATATTCAAACTTCATGGCATGCCTCATTCTATTGTCTCTGATAGGGATCCCATGTTCACCAACAATTTTTGGCAAGAATTACTCAAGCTACAGAGAACCCAATTGCATCTCAGCACTGCCTATCAACCCTAGACTAATGGCCAAACTGAAATTGTCAACAAGTTTTTGGAAACATATTTGAGGTGTTTTTCATATGGTCAACAACATCAATGGGCTTAATGGCTACCACTAGCTGAATGGTGGTGCAACACATCTTACCATACAACTACTTGCATGACTCCTTTTGAAGCAGTCCGTGGACAAAATCCCCCATCAGTTCTCTCATACATGCCTGGTGTCTCGAAGGTTCAGGAGGTTGAAAACAATCTTACAGTCTGCGAGGCCATTCTTTGTACCCTCAAAGAAAATTTGGTGATGGATCAAAATTGCATGAAGAAACAAGTCGATCAAGGTCATTCCGAACATCAATTTGTTGAAGGGGACTAGGTGTTTCTTCATTTGCAACCTTATAAGCAGGCTTCACTCAAAGATTACCATTGTTAGAAGATTGCTCCCAAATTTAATGGTCCTTACACAATTCTCAAGACCGTAGGGCTAATCGCTTACCAGTTAACTCTTCCCGATGATTCTAAGCTCCATCTTGTTTTTCATGTCTCATGCTTAAAGAAGGTGATTGGAAGTAAGTGTCAAACTCAAACCAGTCTTCCTGAGTTGGATGAAGAAGGTTGTATTTGGTTGCATCCCCAAGCAATCTTGGACCAACGAGAGCGTCATCTGTGTCTGCCAATCTTGGACCAACGAGAGCTGGCCATCTCAGTGTTGAAGACCATCAAGGAAGTGTTAGTGCAAGGGAATGCGAACTCCCTAAGATGCCACCGAGCCCCGCCACCATCTCTGCAACAATTTCCTCATCTCGCCTTAAGGACAAGGTTGTTTTTCAAGGGAGAGGGGCGCGGGGCGGGCATGTTAGGAACCTAACCTCCCTAACCCTCACATAGATAGAATAATAAATTTCCATGTAATAAAGAGACGGACATTAGTTAGATAAGGCCTATTTAATAAATGTGAACATTTCAATGTAAGAAGACCTAATAGAAGCTTCCACTTCTAGAAATATTTTTCGCTAGAAAGTTCTTTAGAAAATAGCATTAGTAAAAATAAGAATAGGAGGCATGAGAAGTTTTGTCTTGAGAATTATTGTAATAGAGCTTCGCGCTGCTGGAGTTTGCCCGCTCGAAGAGGCAAGTGAACATTTATTTCTTGAATGGAGGTATCATTTTTGGTGTTGCTCTTCTCAATATCTTGTTGTTCCATTGATATCTGTTGAATATTCTTTTTTTTGCATATTATATTACATCTGGTACCTTACATAAGGCTGGTCAACAAAAAATCTCGAAGCCATTACAACCATTTACTCATTATGAACTCAACATGTCACTTGTATCTCCCATGATCTAACATTTTAATTACCAAATGATCTAAGTACTTGCACTAGTTTATGATTCTTGTGGAAAAATTCTACCAATGTCACTAAGAATATATATTTGTAAAAAAGGTTATACATTACATGTGTTTCCTCCTTGGAGGTCAATGATTCAAATCCAGAGGAAAGTAGGGTATGTATACCTCTGTAGACTTTAGAATTCAAATTGTTAGGTGGAGGGGATCTCTTGTCCCACAAACAAGGGGTTTCATACACCAATTTGGTTTTTGACTTTAGAGGGAATACATCTCAAAATTCGAAGGAATGAACCTCATGATCTTTTTAATCATGACACCCTCTAGATCTCATAACCTCCCTACTCATTACATCTTAATGAAAAAGTCAAACAAGTAAGGTAACACTTTTTTTCCAATAGAAAATTAGCTCAAAATTATATTAAGATATAAATTTTTTACATATTTCTTTCATAGCAAAAGCTCAACCCTAACATGACTGATAATAAGCTTAACCAAAAAAAGCATAACACTTAGGATTCACAATATTCTATTTACTCAAGTGAAGGCTTTTATTTAAAAATGTTTAAGTGTATTTGAAAATGCATGCATTTTGGCGGTGTAGTGTATGAAAATGGATGTTGTTTGATAAATGGTGTATTTGAAAAAGCATACATTAAAATGAATGTTGTTTGAAAAAATATCATATATATAAAAAATAAAAAGATCAAAGTATAACTATAATTTGTTTTTGTTAAAATGGATTTAGCAATTGGATATTATTTGAAAAAAAGTATATTTAAAAAGGTATATATTATTATGTATGAAAATTAATGTTATTTGAAAAAATACATAGTTGTTGGCGAATTTATATGGGTTAATGTTTCCAATTGGTTGAGACTCTCTTGGGAATTTGGGAGCTTTTTGTGAGCTTCAACATCAAGAAAATGGGAGCTTGGGAACAAGTTTCCTAAACCAAGAGCTTTAAATTAAAATTATATTAAATTAAAATGTAAATATTTTTATTCCATTATTACAAATACATAATTTATTACAAATATTTTCATTATATTTATTCAAAATATCACTATAAAACAAAGACTAAACTACACTTAAATATTATTTTAAAAATTAGTTAAGTAAAAAAAATTAATAATACTCACTTTATAGTTGTGGATAGGAAAAACTTTTAATGCATGTATGTTTTCCTTCAAGCCCAAACTAAACATGAAAGTAGAATAAATCAATATCATATCCATGACAAGCATTTGCTCCACTCTGTAATTGATATCAACCAACCATATCATTGACTTTTATTGTATTTTCATATTAAGAGAGTAGTACTAATTTGTTTTTTCCAATAAAAACTAATAATGCTTCAAATTTACAAAGATGTTTGAAGTTTATATATGTAAAGTTTAATTTTAAAAAGATGTTAAATTAAAGTTTAATTTTAAAAAGATGTTAAATTTGTATATATGTATTTTCAATTTTGTTTTTTATTTTTTAATGGAATATTTATGGATATTAAAGTTTCAGTATTGTATTAAATATATTCATATAATTATTAGCACAAATTAAATTAGTAATTTCAATATTGTAGTTGTTAGAAACATTGTCCTCTATTGACCTTCAATTTTATTGAAATAAGATTTAAAATATATCAATATTTCCATACATTGTAATATAAAGTATTATTGTAATTTAAAATATTTTTCATATTTTTTTAATATATATTATTGTAACTCCCAACTTTACTTTTATCCACTTTCCCAACATTCCCACTTTTCTAAAAATATTACAACATAGAAAAAAATTGTTATATAAAAAAGATAAAAATATTTTTTTTGTGATTTAAAATTAAAATAAATTTAACAATTCAAAAACTAAACTTCATATAATATATCCTAATTAATAATTAATACTTGACATTTTTTACAAGTTTTTTTTAATTAATAAATGAACTTCTATTACATTTTATAAAAATAATTATATTGAACCAATATATGTTGACACCTTCGTTGTAGAGTGCATAGCTTCTCTCTCAATACAATTAAAATTAATACGACATTTTTACAAGGTTTTTTTAATTAATAAATTAATTTGTATTACATTTTATAAAAATAATTATATTGAACCAATATATGTTGACACCTTCGTTGTAGAATACATAGCTTCAATCAATGCAATTAAAATTCAAAATTTTAAGATCTAATTTCAAAATTATATTGAACCAATATATGTTGACACCTTCCTAATATATTTGAATAGAATTAGGTTAAATAAGTTTTGTAAATGTAAACGAATTTTTTTATCATAATATGATTATTATAGTGTGTATTTTATGTATTGAATCCATTTTTGTATTAAAAATAACAATTTAGTTAAATGAAAATTACAATTTTAACAAAAAATAATAAAAACAAATTATATATGAAAAGGATTTATAATACTATATATATGAAAAGATTTATAATAGGATGTTTATTAAAAAAATGAAAAGTTTGAAGCTACCCTACCAACCAACAAACCAACAAATCTTACAAAGATAGATTTGCTAGATATGTCCTTACCCTTATCCATTTAGAAAGTAAAGTTTTTCCTTACCAGAAGAGCTTGCACTTTATCAAACAAATTTGAGGCACCAGAGATGATTGAAAGGCTTGGGCACTTAGATCATCTTGACTTTATAAGCCTGCAAGTTTACTTTATGTTGGACCTATAGACACAACCAGTGTAATGTATATCAAACCATGTAATGGCTTATCATTATAGAAACTACTAAGCTCCTTATATAATGGTTGGTAGGGTGGTTAACGCTTGGCTAAGGGATGCATATCTCCTAATGGCTAAGGTTTGGCTCACCGATTTTTCCAAAATGAAGAAGGGTCCCAGATAAGATAAATAATTTTATATTAGAGGGGTTTACTTATATATAATAATTGAAATTAAAATTTGTCTTCTGTTAAAATATGGTGCATTGCTCCATATGAGAGATGTGTAATTTTTTGGTCACTTAAAAAATATATATTAATAACAAAAAATATTTCAATGTGGACCATAAATAAAATATTTTAATATCAATATTTCACAACTAAGTGATTAATATATATATATATATATATATATATATGTAATATTCTCCAAGGAGGGATGGAGCTCTGCGGTTTTCTAGCCCCGGGGCCTCGTGGGCCGCCTACTACGGTCACGAGTCTCCCACATCTGTAGCGCTCTAAACCACCCTCCCCACACTAACCTTTGAAACATCAACAGGCTCGACGTGACCCCACTCCCTTTCCATCCTCCCTCTCCCTACTTCCCCCCTACTGCCTCCCTTTCCGGTGAATTAGACAGTGCCAATCTGAGTCTCCAACGATCAGTCCAACCCTGAAGACGCGGATAACCTGACCTCAATTCAGTTTTCACTATGGCCAACTACGACGATGATGTGGATTACTCTCCAGACCCAAGAGAATTACTCCCCTGGTTGGCGATAGCTGGCAACCCCCCCCCTTTCTGCCCACCAACAGTTGTCCATGTAAACCCCTCCATACTCCCCATCGACCTCTGTGCTCCCACTAGTTTAACAGGTCGACTTCCTTTTGCATCTTTCTAGAGTTACATGCTCCTCTCCCTCTCTTTTCTTCGACTCCCCTCTTTGGCCCAACCGCAAACATTGGGCTAGATTTCCCAGATCCCATAGTAAACTCTTTCCCCTCAGACTCCTCTTTTCCCTCAGAAGGCTTGGGAGATATCGGTGTCTATCCAGGGACACTTCCTTACTCACTCTTCGAAGATCAAGGTGCAAGAGTCTTTCAAACTTGAGAACACAGCCAAGAATTTTTCACTGATTGCTTTCTCCCTTCTGAGGGACAAGACTACCTCCTGGGTCAGACCCCCGCGACTTTGGAGCAAGGCTTTGTAGCAACACATCTACAACCACACAACCTCAATGACTGGGATCTCAGCCACAACGAAGCACTAGGCCCCTTTTCGCCTTTCGACTCAGATCTGGAAACATAAGGCAGCCCAAGGAAAAGAAGGAGAAAGCGCAACAAGTGCCTAGGGTCTTCAAAAGCCGACCCAAATTTTATCCTTAGAGACGAACTTTCAATGGAAGGAGTCTCAGGGATGGCTGACAAAACACTTGTGGGAAAAGCATACGACCGACATTTTAGTGAAAAAACCCTACGAACCTAGGCGACAACAAATTGGAGAGTAAATTCCAAAAATTCACCCAATATTTTTTGACTCTCTAGAGGTTGGTTTATGATCATCTTCACAGACCCTTCACAGGCTATGGATGCAATCCACTCTATCTGGACAATTGACTCCTCTCCAATCCTCATGAAACTCTGGAACCCTACTTTTGACACAAGTAGCGAGAGACTAGACTCTATACCAATTTGGGTCCATCTCCCAGGTCTTCCCCCTCAGCTCTGGTATGAAAGATGCTTCAAAGCTCTCGAGAATTTCCTAGGGGATTATATCTCTGCGGACATGAGTTTCCTTGCCACAGGTGATATGGCGGTCGCTCGAATGTTGGTCTCCCTCAAAATCAGGGAAGGTTTAAGAGAATTTATTAATCTTACAGATTTGGGTCGCACAAGAGTTCGGATATTGGACTACGAAGGAGTTCCCTTCTGTTGCAGACGCTACCACGTTACGGAGACATGGTTAAAGATTGCCCAAAACCCTTCTGAAGAAGGCTCAGACACACCCTGCTTGAAGCCAGGTACCATGGCCGCAAACTTCCTGAAGTGGTTGGGGGCCTCTCCTCTTCCTTTGTGTCAAATTCTATGGGGACTCCCCCACCCGCTCCAGAAGCTTACCAAGTTAACCAGATAGATGATCCTATGGAGTCGACCGACAATGCCTTAGCACTTGTTCCTGCCACAAGTGAAGGGGAAAGCTCATACCACAGTCTAGAGACAACACCACAACACTTGATCAACGAATTTTTGGTTATGCACATCTCTCTTCCC
>SNQJ01S0123315.1:20450-47206 GCA_010110895.2 Picea sitchensis | reverse complement strand
TTAAGTTTGATAATAAAAATATGAATTTTTTATTTAAAAATTAAAATATACTTAAAAAAAATAAAATTATATATTTTAAAAATCTTCTTCTTCCCTAAATATCTACCTTACTATCCAGTATTGAAGAAGTAAAAATAGATATATATCTAAGTAAATTCAAATCCAACAATACATACCCACTGTCACACAACATTCACTGTTTCTTAACTATTAACCTCAATCCAACAATACATACCCACCCTCACACAGCATTCACTGCTTCTTAACTATTAGCCTCAATAAAGAATCTCAGACACCACAACACTAAAATGGTGAGCTATTCGCCTTAATAAAGAGTCTCAGACACCATAACACTAAAATGGTGGTGAGCTTGTTAACAACAATATCAAAATATATTGCATCCATTTGTCTTCAGAGAAATGGCAGCCATGTTACCAACAATATCGAAGTATATCACATCCATCTATATTAATTTATTGTCAATTTACCATTGATAATTTATTCTCCCCGAGGCTTTAAGCTCGTACAAGCTAGGGAAGAAAGCTTTTCTGCTGTAAATTGGCCACCGTATCAGCCAAACAATCCTTTATTGGGGTGAACGAGAGGCCCAAATCTCTGAGCTTCTGATTGGAAAACTTGTATGGCTTCTTTCTTGGGTTTTCTTCGTCTGAACACCTGCAATATATGTCCATTGCCAGCGAATTAATTCATCAATTTAGAATTAGACTGTAGATGTAATCTATTACTAATATTCACTTTGAATTTCGAACAGATATAAATATATATGACAGCGAGTGCATACTTGGTAGGAATTGGATACTGTGGGCACAATTCAGCCAACATGTTGACCAGATCTCCTCTGTGGAGATTGGATTCTGCGCACAGATATCTCTGGCCACGGGCAGAAGGCGCTTCATACACTAAAATGTGAGCCTCTGCTACGTCCCTCACATCCACATATGCTTGAGTTAAGTTTTTATACGTCTTCGCTGACCCTGCCATCCGTTGCTATTAAGTTACTGATCGACTTACAGATATAAATTGTATGGATTTATTTTGGAAAAATGGTATACATTTTTTAATCATAAACCATGGTCATATATATTTGTTAATAAACCATCTTCATATATATTTGTTTATAATGAAATGAAAAAATATTTGTTATATAATGTAATTTTTTCATTAGAATCAGGTTAAATAAATTTTAGTGAAATCTCCATTTTGTGTTGGTTAAATTGTATTTTTGAATATATAAATGGATTCAGCACTTTGAAAATTCTTCACTACATTAGTATTATACAAACTCAATTACTCAATTTTGAAGTTCCAACAATTTTTCACTGGATTTGTTATATAACTTAATTTTTCACTGGTATCTGCCAAATAAATTTTAGTGAAATCTCCATTTTATGTTGTTTAAATTGCATTTTTGAATATATAAATGGATTCAGCACTCTGAAAAACCCTCAAGGCATTAGTATTATACAAACTCAATTACTCAATTTTGAAGTTTCAATAATTTTTAATTAGATTTCAATAAAAATTGATAGAAAAATATACATCTAAAAACTCAAATAAATTGAACCTTTAAACTATGCACAAGTATATATAGGATATATAGGAGTAAGCTAACTTGGAAGCAATCTTAGCTTTTCAGGCAAAAATAGGCCCGGCCAAATTTTCAGGGGCAGCCTGGCCAAATTTTCAGGAGCAGTCTCAGTTTCTCATGGATTAATGTTCCATGCATTTTTGAACTTTATCCCAAGGATTATGCCCCATTTAAAATCAACCCAGATGCTTAAAAAATGGATCAAAATTCTGGATTGATAAAAAAATTATGAAAAAATCACCTAAAAACCTGCCAAAAAAATAACTGGAGAAAAAAGATTACTTTGAAATTAGCACACTCCATATATATTTATGATCAGAGTAGAATATATATCATTAATTACCCACCTGTAAGGTATTTCATAATATGGGCAGTGCTGGCGTTCATTTTGGGCTGTAACAAGGGACCTAACACCACACACGGACAAATTACTGCTACCTCTAAATTCCTTTTCTCTGCAATTTCCCATGCTAACTTCTCTGCCAAGATTTTTGCATAACAATACCAATTCTGTAATGCAAAAGCAAGTAATAAAATTAGTCAATGATATTATTGATAACATTCATTAACCTATGATCTACACAAATCTGTTGTGATAGTGTTGTTAAAGCGTAATAAAAATATACTTAATACCTTGGTTTCTATGCAGTGGTCTAAATCGCTCCAACAGTCATCATCGACTATGGCCAGTGGGTCTCTGCGAGGGTCCATGTAAACCGCACCAATAGAAGATGTAACTACTACGCGCTTCACTCCCATTTCTGCACACACCTCCATAACATTCCTTGTTCCGTTCACTGCTGGTTCCATCACTCTCTCCTGCGATGTCAGGTTAGACAATAGAGTTTAATCGTTGTTATTATATATATTCATTTAAATCTTCCATTTATTACAGACAATGATTTGAAATGGTTCAAAGAAAATGAATGAATGGTTTTATTTAAATAATAAAAAATGAAAAAAAAAAATGAAATAGGGTAGAAAAAGAGAAGAGAATGGAAAATGAGAGATGAGTCTTTTGAACTTTTTGTTAATCTCTCATTACTTTTATGTAGTAGTTTAAAACTAAATGAATGGGTGGTTTTTTTGGGATATTTGTTTAAAATATGGCAAGAAATTATTACTTTAGTAGATATGAGAGATTATTTTTGTACAATCCTAATGTTTCAGGGGTTTTTCAGCGTGCTGAATCCATTTTTATATTCAGAAATGAATTTTAAACAACAAATAATAATGATTTCCTGCATATTCCAAAGAAAAAACCCATTTCTTCTTAGTATAAGCTAATCTCTCATTATTTTTATATCTTCTTATAACTTTATTCTTAAATGGTTTTTCTATAAAAAAAAAAGGAAAAATGTAAGAAAATAGAGATAGGTAAATTGTGAATAACTATAAAACTATAAGCTACAACCATTTTAAATTTTCTAATTTAGTTTTTTAAATAATAACATCTTATGAGTTTCATTGAAATTGATTATTCTGTTTATCATTATTATAAATTTCATTTGTATAAATACATCAAAATTAAACTCCTTTCTTTATTCATATGTGAAATATAATAAATTTTACTCAACAAAATGAATGAATTCACTGTGATCATGTATCCAATTCATTGAATGAGATGATCACTGTGATCATGTATCAAATTCATTGAATGAGATAAACAAAATGAATTCACTGTGTTGAATCTTTACAATCAGATTGTTATTTCTTCTTTTGATATTTAACAAATAACGCATTTACAAATCACAAAAAAATATAATTATTCATGTGAAATGAAATTCTATATAAATTATTTATAGTTATATGATATAACAATAAGAATCAAATATTACAAACTTTATAAAAGTTTATTAACTATTAATTATATTAATTATATGATATTAATTATTTATAATTGTATGATATAATAATCAGAATCAAATATTTTAAACTTTATAAAAATTTATTAACTATTAATTATATGATATAGATTATTTATAATTATATGATATAACGATCAGAATCAAATATTACAAACTTTATAAAAGTTTATTAACTATATTAATTATATGATTGTTCTTTATAAAAGTTTATTAACTATTATTAGTTATATGATATAACCATCAGAATCAAATATTACAAACTTTTTAAGTTTATTGAATCAAATATTATAAAACTTTATAAAAAATTATTAACTATTAATTATATGATATAATAATCAAAATCAAATAGTATAAACTTTATAAAAGTTTATGACCATAAAGTTTATTGGATCAAATATTATAAAAGTTTATTAACTATTAATTATATTATTAATTATATGATATAATAATCAAAATCAAATAGTATAAACTTTATAAAAGTTTATGACCATAAAGTTTATTGGATCAAATATTATAAAAGTTTATTAACTATTAATTATATGATATAATAATCAAAATCAAATATTACAAACTTTATAAAAGTTTATTAACTATGACCATAGATTTATTTTAACTTTCCATTAATCTAATCATAATCATTTTAAATTGATAAAAAAAATACCTTAAACCTTAAAATTACCCACATTTATTTTAATAATCCAAAATTGAAGTTCTAAAAAATAAAAGTTTTAACCTTTTTCTTATATTTAATAAATCCAAAATCATAATTACTTTAAATTAAGAATAAAATTACAAATAATTTTTCCTACTTAATAGATAAAATCTTTTCACTGAAAGTTATAAAGTTCACTTTATTTATTTATTTTTGTTTATTTTAATTATTGTGTTATTAATACAAAGAAAGTGTTAAACGTTCTCTTATGGGTTACTGTTATAAAGTACGCTTTATTTATTTTTAATTATTATGTTCTTCATAGGCCTGAGAGCTGACAGAAGCTAAATGTTCTGTTATGGATTAGTGTTATAAACACAATTTAAAAAACAAGAAGCCAGAAGAAAAAACAAACTGTGTTGGTCCATTTTTCCACATCAAACACTAACAGCAACATTCAAAAATCGGAGACCGTAAAGATGCATGAATTTCGAATCTAAGAGTTCATATTATAAATATGTCGCGATAATTACTTACAGGGTCATTGCTGAGAAGGCAAGCTGTGTGGAAGACACCATGGCAGCCTTGGATAACTGTGACTAAATCCTGGTGATCGAGAATGTCAGCTTTCATAAGCTCAAGCCTCTCTTTTGCTCCTTCCAACTCTGTCAGATGCCTATACTTCAACCCATCATCTGTACTTGTCAAATCCAAGGAGTAATTAGGTTAACCATTCACTGCAAAAAAACCTAATTAAATTAAAATCATAGGGTAAGAATTATACCAGCTGGGTCGGTGTGCACTGCTCCTCTTACAGTATAGCCTTTCGCGAGGAGCATCTTGACCAGCCATGACGCAATGAATCCCCCTGCTCCCGTCACGCAGACTGTTTTATCTGTATTCTTCTCCTGATCTCTATTGTTATCTGTATTCTGATCTGTATTATGATCCTGATCTGTATTCTTATCTGTATTCTTCTCCTGTTCTGTATTATTATCTGTATTCTTCTCCTGATCTATATTATTATCTGTATTATTCTCCTGATCTGTATTCTGATCTGGTCCCATGTTTTTTTTCCAGCTGTAGAATGCAACTCTCAGATCAACAGCTTAACATATATACGAGCAGCAAGCAGTGAACAGTGAACATCCATGTAAAGCTTTGTCTTCGAATTCAAGCAGAAAGATGGTGAAGAGTGTCGTGTGGAGATGGACTGGAGATATATATGACCTGGGATATATTCAAGTCATATCTTCTCTTTTCTTGCTTTGCCTTTTTTTTTGGAACAACGTACTCACTTTTTCTTTTTCTTTCGACCTTTTTTTTGGACAACACAGGAACCAGAGATTCTGAAAATTTCACTTTTTTCTTTCTTTTTTGAAATTTTTTTGACAACACACGAAACAGACAGACATTCTGAAAACCCACCAGGATTCTGAAAAATGTGCTAGATGGTGAAGAGTGCATCGAAGGACAACGCACTCACTTTTTCTTTTTCTTTTGACTTTTTCTTGACAACACACGAACCAGAGATTCTGAAAAATGTGCTAGATGGTGAAGAGTGCCTTGGAGGTGTGTATATTCCCTTTTAAAGACATAGGATATATTCACATCTTATCTCAATCTGGAGTATCTGGAATATGTTCTCTGGTTCATCTATGCTAGATGTGAAGAGTGCCTCGGGGTGTGGAAATGGAGTGGAAATATATATTCCCTTTTAAAGACATAGGATATTCAAATCTTATCTCAATCTGGACTATGTGCAATATATTCTCTTTTAAAGACATAGGATATATTCAAATCTTATCTCCATCACCAAGCACATATTTCAGTGATGGTGCTAGTACATATTCCACTGATTGAAATATAACTGGATTGAAATATAACTGGAATATGTGTGGAAATGGTGGTAGTACATATTTTCATTGATTAAAATATAACTGAAATATGTTTGGAAATAGTGATAATACATATTTCACTAATTGAAATATAAATGTGTGAAAATGGAAGGGAGATCAGTCATATCTCATATTCTACTGATTGAAATATAATTGGAATATGTGTGAAAGACATAGGATATATTCAAATCTTATCTCAAACACTTAGCACATATTTCAGTGATGGTGCTAGTACATATTCCACTAATTGAAATATAATTGGAATATGTGTGGAAATGGTGGTAGTACATATTTCATTGATTAAAATATAACTGGAATATGTTTGGAAATGGTGATAATACATATTCCACTAATTGAAATATAAATGTGTGAAAATGGAAGGGAGATTAGTCATATCTCATATTCCACTGATTGAAATATAACGGGAATATGTGTGGAAATGGTGGTAGTACATATTCTATTGATTGAAATATAACTGGAATATGTGTGGAAATGGTGCTCCACTAAAATTGAAATATAAATGTGTGGAAATGGAAGGAAGATTAGTCATATCTCATATGTACTAGCACAATTACTACAATATGTCTCACCACATATTTTAATGATTTTAATGATTGACTCCATTTCTATATATATTTTAGTTATATTTTAATGAATGTGTTCTTGGGCATATTTTAATGATCCATATGTAACTTGTCTCCCCTTCATTTTTATACAAGTGTGATCAGATTAGAATATATTCTATGTTTTTAAAAGAGAATATATAGCACATATCCCAGATTGAGATAATATTTGAATATATCTTATGCATTTAAAAATATATATATATATTTTCCACACCCCCAAGGCACTCTTCACCATCTAAGATAGATAATAGTGATTGAGATATGATTGACACATGAGCACATATTTCAAATGATTGAGATGTGGCTAGAATCTTATTTTTTAAGGATATGGGGTGGTGGACATATGTGGAAATGAAGGGAAGATCTTCCTTTTTAAACGACATGGCATTGAGTGATTGAGATATAGTTGGAATATGTGTGTTAATTGACTGAAGATCTTCCCTTTTTAAAGGATTGAGATATGATTGAAACATGAACACATATTTCAATGAGTGAGATGCGGCTAGAAACTTTTTTTTTAAGGACATAAGATGGTTGACATATGTGGAAATGAATGGGGAGATCTTCCTTTTTAATTGAGTTGCATTGAGTGATTGAGATATGGCTAGAATATGTGGAAATAGAGTGGATATCTTCCTTTTTTAAAGTATTCATCTTCCTTTTTAAACGACATGGCATTGAGTGATTGATATATGGCTGGAATATGTGTGTTAATGGAGTGGAGATCCTCCCTTTTTAAAGGATTGATATGTGATTGAAATATGAGCACATATTTCAATGATTGAGATGTGGCTAGAATCTTGTTTTTTAAGGACATGGGGTGGTTGACATATGTGGAAATGGAGGGGAGACATTCATTTTTAAACAACATGGCATTGAGTGATTGAGATATGGCTAGAATATGTGTGGAAATAGAGTGAATATCTTCCCTTTTTAAAGGATTGAGATATGATTGAAATATGAACACGTATTTCAATGATTGAGATGTGGCTAGAATCTTCTTTTTTAAGGACATGGGGTGGTTGACATATGTGGAAATGAAGGGGATATCTTTCTTTTTAAACAACATGGCATTGAGTGATTGAGATATGGATGGAATATGTGTGTTAATGGAGTGGAGATCTTCCCTTTTTAAAGGATTGAGATATGATTGAAATATGAGCACATATTTCAATGATTGAGATGTGGCTAGAATATTATTTTTTAAGGACATGGGGTAGTTGACATATATGGAAATGGACGGGAGATATTCATTTTTAAACGACATGGCATTCAGTGATTGAGATATGGCTATAATATGTGTGGAAATAGAGTGGATACATATTCCTTTTTTAAAGGATTGAGATATGATTGAAATATGAACATGTATTTCAATGATTGAGATGTGGCTGGAATCTTTTTTTTAAGGACATGGGGTGTTTGACATATGTGGAAATGAAGGGTAGATATTCCTTTTTAAAGGAAGTGGTATTGAATGATTGAGATATGGCTAGAATATGTGTGGAAATGGAGGGGAGACATTCCCTTCTAAAGGACATGGCATGGAGTGATTGATATATCACTAAAATGCGTGGAAATGGAGCAGAAATGTTTCATTCTAAAGGAGAGGGGTTGATTGAGATATGTGGAAATGGATGAGAGATATTCCCTGTTAAAGGACATGGCATGGAGTGATTAATATATCATTGAAATATGTGTAGAAATGGAAGGAATATATTCCATTTTCAAGGACATGGGGTGATTGAGATATGTGGAAATGGAGGGGAGATCTTCCCTTTGAAATGATATGGGGTTAATTGAGGTATGAGGAAATGAAGGGGAGATCCTCCCTTTAAATGACAGGGCATTGAGTGATTGAGATATGATTGGAATATGTGTGGAAATGGAGGGGATATCTTCTCTTTTAAAGGATATGGGGTGACTAAGATATGTGGAAATGGAAGGGAGATCATTTGTTTTAAAGGACATGGCATAGGGGTGATTGAGATATGATTGGAATATGTGTATAAATAGAGGGGATATATTCCCTTTTAAAGGACATGGGGGTGATTGAGATATGTGGAAATGGAGGAGAGATCTCCCCTTTTAATTGACATGGGATGGTTGACATATCACTTGAATATGTGAAATGGATTGGAGATTTCCTATTTTAAAGGACATAGGAATATATTCTAGTAGCACATATCAGTCATTAGAATTGGAATTTGCGCTACTAGAAGATATCCCTATGTTATTTAAAATGGAATATCGCCCCCACATTACCACACCTCTCATCCATTTCCATATTCAAGTCACTCTTCCAATGATTGAGATATGACTAAAATATTTTTTTGAATATATTCCATGCCCTTTAAAAGGGAAGATATTTCCTCAATTTTTGTACTTCCAAGGCACTCCTCTCCACATATTTTAGCGATTGAGACATGATTGGAATATGTGTTGGAATATATTCCATGTCCTAAAAGAGAAGATCTCCCCTCCATTTCCACACCTCGAATGCACTCTTCCTAACACACTCCCATGTTTGAAGTGTGATTGGAATATCCCATGTTTTTTAAATGGGAAAATATCCCCTCCAACACCTCCAAGGAACTCTTTTTGAGCACATATTCTAGTGACCGAGATGTGACTAGAATGTGTTGGAATATATCTCATGTCCTTTAAAAGGGAAGATCCCCCCTTCATTTCCACATGTCTAAGAGGAAGTTTTACATAGGTTCTTACTATTCATTATCTATTTCTTGTATTTATTAACTTGTTAATATGATAATTGTAGTTTATATGATTTGTAAATTGCCATGGATATTCCACTCGAAGTCTTCATCACAAATATTTTATTATGCATGTTTATTTCCTTGGATCTCAAATTTATTTTCATTAATTTACTATTGAAATGAATAAAATAACTTATATGTGAAAAATAAAGAATAAGAAAATAAACACACTATCCACACAAATGAACACAAGATGTATCATGGGAAACTCAATACGGGAGAAAACCCAGCTAGAAGGTGAGGCCTATGATATACTCTCTTCTCTTCAGTTATATAAATCAAGTAAAAAGAAAGGGACACTCACTATGTAGTTGCCTTTGACACTATGTCCTAAATGGATGCTACAAAATCTCATACCTCCTCTATTATGCTCTCAAAATACCACTCCTATACTCTTTGATCAACTATGGAAGAAGTACAATGTTAAAAAAATGAAACTCCTTCACTTCCTAGCAGCATGATATTTAACATAGCCTAATACCCATCTAGGTTTAGCGTTTAGTCTAGAATATTCTTGAAATTACACATGTGGCTAGCTCCACATGTGTGACTAAAGAGGGCTAATGTGGCATCTACTCATACCATGGTGGTCAACAAGGTAGGTCAACTTGCAAGAGACATAACTTCTACATACAAGCTCTAATTGAGGTGATTTTTACATCATTGGAAAGGTATTAGTGTGCAGAATAGAGTCAAGGGGCTAGGAGATAGTGATTACAAAGTTTTGACCCCCAAAAATTTCATTTGATGCCTCAATATAGATCAAGAAAGTTACACACCCCAAATCTCCAAGCTAAATTTAACCTTTATAGTGGCCAACCAACTATGTTGGTTATTTAGGTAGCAACTTTTAAATAACTTGATAGGGTTTGAAGGATATTAATTTAGAGGATCTAATTTGATTTTTGTTGATTAACATTTTTGTTATTAAAGAATTATTATGTTTCTAATAAAATATATTTTCTTACAATTTATATTTCATTCAAAATTTAATCTAATTGGAATTTTTTTAATTTTTTTTTTTAGTAAAGTATTATTTGATAAAATAAAGAAGCTTTGATATTAATTGATAAAATATAAACAAGAACAACAACATGGCGGAAAATGCTCACTAGCCAACACTTAATGTATTCAAACCAATGGTACATATTTATAGTACAATGGGTGATGTCACCTCATAGAGAGATTTCCTCTAGATCCTAAAATCATGCATGATGACTAGGCTAGGCAATCTTAACTAACTCATTAGTCATCACTTGAGGATATATTACTAATATCCTAAATGAATAATACAAATATAGGTGACAATTTAGACTTAGTGATTGGTTAAGTTAAGCCATAGGCTAACAATCCCCCCTTCAATCACAAGTCTGGTCAATAATACCAACAATAAAGCATAAACTGGTATCAATTCCAAGTCTTCATACTGAAACTCCTGAGCTAAGCCTCAATGAAGAACTTTCTGAAAAACTGCTAATATGGATGTTGAATGGTTCATTTGAAATGAACTGGAAGAGAGATGAGATATGGAAGTGAACAACTGCAATATATGAGCATTCCCTAATTTCTTGACAATTCGATCATTTTGCCAAGTATCTGAGCTAGAAGAATTTGATGTCTTTTGCTAATTGGTGAACATGTAGTTTCACCACTCTACTATCACTCTATCACTGAAAGTGCTCTCTGAATCTGTGGTTTGGGATAACCATTGACCAATTGATACCATGTATCTGATGGTTTTTGGATAACCACTAACCAATTTTGACACTTTTAGGTACCCAACAACATCCCAATGTATAATGTGTATGATTCAATTGCAATTCATTGAACCATAATCCTGCCAAAGTCTGCTATCTCTGGAGAATATCACTATGTAATCATGTGAGCCAGGATGCATGCAATTTGTTCACTTAATGTAAACTCCAATCTGATGATAGAGAACCAAGAGAAGTGAATCATCTTCTAGTCAGGCACATCCCTATCCTATGATAGGTCGAATGAACATCTCTGTGAACCAAACATCCACATCATTGCTCTCAAAATCAAAATAAACATCCCAATTAAGTATGATTCAACTTAAATTTATTGAACCATAATTCTGCTGAAGTCTATCATCTACAGACCACAATTTCCCATTTGGAAACTTTCATGCCCATTTGGCATATTTGATGTTTGTTGTTGTCGAAACTTTCTCTCTGACAACTATTTTCATTTCCATCATCAATTTCCCCCTTCATCAGCTGAAAGGAAATACCACAAGTGGTTTCATGAACCATCATCTATGGAATTTTGAACTCCCCCCCTTAAGGTGCATGAGAGTTTCATAATTGTACTCCCTCCTTCTATGCTCAAGAGAGTACCATATTTGTTCCATTTGAGTATAACACAAAGTGGGTATGCAGAAAAAACCACATGTTATCTCATCCTGTGAGGGCCATGATCAAAAGCTACGCCATAAGGGGATCACTTATGTGAGGTACAAAAATGTTATGTGCTACAAGATTGGTCTTTACTTGAGATTGAATTCTTTGGTAAGACTTATATAATCACTTGGTTGTTGATGACCACTGCCCAGGATCAATCCACTCAGAGTGAATCTTCAATCTTGCAGGTTTCTTCAGTGTTGAACACATGTCTGAAGAATGGTTATGCTTTCCACAATGATGGAAAGGATGGAGATCAAAACATTGATTCTCCATGTGACCAACACGATTGCAATATTGACATGTCGCATTATGATGTTGAACTTGAACATGTGAAATTGAATCTTCTTGAAGTAATACAACACTTTGGAACTTGATTGGTTTGGAATAATCAACAATATTAAAGGTAACTTCCTTTTCATATCCAAGTCATGTTCTATTCTTGTTGTAGTGATTTCTTCCCAAGGTCTGATGATGGGCTTGGAAAGAGTAATCTGAACCTATTGCTTTAAAATATGTGGAAGTGGATTTACTACATGTTGCTGTTGCAACATTGAAAGGTTTCTACTTTAAATTCAAAAGAAAACTCTTGAAATGTGGATCTAATGAATAACTTCATATTTTGCATGCAGGTTATCTTACTCTTTGAGTCATGGTGATTGTTGATCATCATCTCTGGAGTTATCTTACTCATTTGATCCTTCATTGATTATTGATCATCATCATCATTATAGAGAGGATTGTGCTGAACAAAAACTAGTTCAGAACACTTCACTAGTTGTTGATTTTTTAGATCTATCAACTCATCATTCAATAGCTAGGATTGTGCTTGAAGAAGTCTAAATTTAGCTTTTGTCACTTGAAAACAAGTTATCACTGATTGAAGAGTTTCTTTGTTAAATATCATTGTGTTTTCTTCAATGGTGTTTATTAGAGTGTTCAGTAACTCTAATAATTCTATATTTCGAGCCATTTCAAAAAAACTAAAAGAGGTCTCTTTGTGCAGGTAGATCCTGATTACAATTTGACTTGACAGAATAAGGATTATCTGCAACTTGCTCACTTGAATCACTCACTTGAACTTCACACTTTCTTGATTTAGTTTCACGCTCGCTTGTACTCGCTCTCTTGAACTTTTCTTGCTTTCTTCCAAGAAGTTGAGGGTGTTGGATACTACCGAAAATGCATCCGAAAACTTGATGTTTACAATGATTTGAGTTAAACTACTCAACCTTGTCAATTTCGACTCAAAATTACAATGACTATTGGGTGTCAGGCTCAACTGAGAATGCACTTGAAAATTACAATTCAACTCAACTTGATTTCAAAGAGACAAGTAAACCTACAAATACATTATTGTAAGTACAAATCAACTTGATCAAGTAATCTTACAACAAACATTATTTCCAAGTTACAATTTAACTTCAAATGCTCCATGATGTGTTGAGTTCAAAATCCTTTGATTTGTCCATTGTTGATGTGGTTGAGGAATTGAATTTTTGAGAATTATCTTCATAGATGCTTGATCATATGTGCTTGATTGACATTAATTGTGTGCTTGAGCTTGTGTGTGTTGCGTTAAATGATAAAATTGTAATTTTGTTTATGTCAAAACTAGGCAGTAAACAATATAAGCCTCCATGAAAATTTCACAACAAACACACTATGCAAGGTGTACCTAAGACCCCCTTATTCAATTTCGAGCGGATCTAGGATACAGAGCAAAAGACTTTAATTTTATTATAAGTATCCCTCTTATGATACCACATACAATGGGAAGGCTACAATGTACTTTCTCCTTCACCATGCCTTAACACGGATTTCAATTCATAATATTTCTCTTCTGCTCTCAAAGACTTAAGAAAACAATAAATGTCTTATCAAAAAATGAGTTTCTTACAACCTCAATTCGTCACTCACTTACAAATTTTCCTAAGTCATAAAGAAATAATGAACATTTCTTACTCATGCTCAATCTCATTTACTAATGAGAAAAAAATCTTACATTTAGTCACCTCCATATCTTTATGTTAAAACAAATTCCGGTCCTTCATCCATTCCTCAATCTGGTCCTTCATCCGGCCCTTCATCTAGACCTTTATATGAACAAAGATTTATTTTTTTTCAATGATTTTGATAATTTAATATCAGTTGAAAAACTATCCACCAAATTTGTGCAGAAGTGGCTTCAAAAAGATAAGGACATGCAAAAATCATATGACATGCATAAGAGATTTGAGTGGGTGAAATCGCACTAGTTTGCATGGAGATCCAAATATCTTGTTGAAATGATTATTGCCTTAGATCTGCTGGGAGAATATCATGCTTCTCTGATTCGTGGCCTCTATTAGAAAAGGAGATCACATTTCTTCATAAAATCCTCGTCTACAACAACAAATATGTCCAACATGGGGAAATTTTCAACCAGATCGAATTTGCGGGATACCAGATCGAAAATGAAAAATAAAAAATACCATATCTACCTATGTTGAATCTCGACCACCTTTCATATTTTATTTCTCTTACTCACATAGGTTTTCTTCTATTTACTTGAAGTCTAAATTATCATATCTGATCCAAATCGCAAGTGGATGTGTTAGGCAGGTGCAACACTTAATTCTGGAATTTCTGGATTTGAGTACAGAGAAAAACGCCTCAGATTTGCGTTTGCGTTCTGGTTATGGGCCTGGAGAAAATCGTTTAGATCAACCCTTCTTTTTTCCACGATGAGTATGTTGAAATGGATTAAAGTCAATATCAGATTGGTTTCAAAATGTTGTTCACGCACTCTTGTAAAGTGCGGTTAAGAGAATATTGAAAATCTCTTAAACGAAGATCTTTCTCAAAAAACAATTTGCGATACGCACAATAGACCCCATTCTGCACAAAAACCAGATCGCTAAATCGTCGAATTCATCTTCATTTTCTCTGAATTTATCCGTAATTCCAATGGTGATTTCTCCTCTTTTGTTGCTCCCATTACTCTCTCCCAGATCACAGAAGGCAGCTACAAGATATTCTACATCTGCATCTAGAGAAATGTTATATTTTCATTCCAAGCTACGATTAGAAGGCCAATGATAGTATATCTGGCATATCTAAATCATTGAAGAAAATATTGGCATAGGTTGAGGTCGATTCTTGAGCAAACGTTTGCGGGTTTGATTATGTGGGTGTTGGGAAAACTCAGGATTATACATCTGGCGAGATCTTCATATGCTTTTCCCACGATAATCTTCATAATCTTTCCCTCATTATATTGAGATCTATTCCGTGGTAGATAGAAATAGAGAGAGAGATAACAGAGATAGGGTGCAGATTGATGGTTTTGCTTCTATCAATGGAATATTAAATCACTGTCATGCATTTCAACAACCCTGTTCTAGTATATATTCCATTCAATGCTCAATGATTTATCTAATTCATGCTTTGAGATTGTCAACAAAAAACTCATAAAATAACAAAGTATTGTTCTTTTTATGAATAAAGAACCTCTCTCTCAAAGACATTCCATATTTATACAGGAATTCAAAATTCTCAATTCACATAGAAATTGGGATTTGTCCATTATAAATACATAGAATAAATAGCATGCCATGAAAAATTATCTCTTGAAATGATCACTGTAGGTACTAGATCACTATCTTTATCTTGGGAAAATGTCCTGCATCATAGCTCCATATGGGTTCATCACTCTCTTTGAAGACATTCCTTGAAAAATAAATCAAGAATAAAAACAGATCTGGTTTGCGTTACAGTCCTTAATACAGTCCATGATACAACTCTTGATATAGTCCGTGATACGGTCCTCGATACATTCTACAATACGGTCCTCAAAACAAAACTGCACTCAGTACCATAGCTCTTCCTTCACAATTTTTACCATGGCCCTGATACGTTCATCCTCTTTTCACCATGGAGAAGTTATTAGACCCTTAAGACCATAAGAGCTCTGATAATTTCACCATTTCTTCACCATGGATCTGATACCAATTGATAAAACAAAGAAGCTCTAATACCAATTGATAAAACAAATAAGCTCTGATATTAATTGATAAAATATAAACAAGAACAACAACATGGCAGAAAAGGATCACTAGCCAACACTTAATGTATTCAAGCCAATAGTACATATTTATAGTACAATGGGTGATGCCACATCATAGAGAGATTTTCTCTAGATCCTAAAATCATCCATGACGACTAGGTTAAGAAATCTTAACTAACTCATTAGTTATTACTTGAGGATATATTACTAATATACTAAATAATTAATATAAATATAGGTGATAATTTAGACTTAGTGATTGGTTAAGTTAAGCTATAGACTAACATTATTATATTATATTTATAGTAAGATGTTTTTATTAAGATTTATAGAGAACTTGAAAGTTTCTTGTAATGTAATTAACATTGACATAGGGACATGGGGAAGGGGAATACATTGAAAAAGTGAAACGTTGATGTGATATATATTTGCATCAGAGTTGCCTAATTTTACACATGGTATTTTATATTTTACATGCCATTACAATGCATGGTCACTTGAGTTGAGGTTGAATGTTCACGGAGGAATCAATATGTTTGTGTTCTTATTCTTTATCCTTTTTCATTAAGTCCATGGTCACTTGAGTTGAGGTTGAATTTTCAAAAGGAATCACTAGGTTTGCGTTGTTCTTCTTTTCTTTATCCTTTTTCTTGTTGATGTGGGACATAAAACGAATTATTCCGAGACAATCTTCATGTGGCTGATTTTGAATTGAGTTTACTTTATATAAGTGTGAAAGATAAGGTAAATGATGTCATTAGAAATGATAAGATAAAAAGGAAGGGTTTCTTTAAAACAATAATGAAGGTTTGCATTTTAAAGAATTCTATATATGATGATATGTGCAAATAGAGGCATGGTTTCGTTTTCATTTACTGATGTAGATATATTTATTTAAAATAGAGTGGCTTGTTGGTTAGCATGGCTTGTTAAAATCCTAATATATTTGAACATTAGAATAAAAACTTGACCAATGGTTATTATCTTCATATAATTTGTAAATGGGCACCTAACATAGTAAGCCCTATGACCCATGTCGAGTTTTGTTGTTGTCTTGTATGTAAGATTGCATTCATTATAGAAATTGTGTTATATACGAATTTAATAAACTTTGAGGAGTACATGTTCCAAATTTTTAGTTGTGGATTTAATTGTATAGATATTTTTTTCTTATTTGAACATTGCAAGAGGATTTGTATAGATGTTGTGTATTAATTCTCTCAACGTTGCATGATGACTTACATGGATGTTGGTGCTGAGTTTATCAATTTGTGAAAGATATTTTTAGAGGGATTATATGTTTATTTGAAGTAATTTCATTCAAGAAGTAACAGTGTAATATTGAATACAAAAAATGAATTATTGTGAGATCACGGAAACTTGAAAAATATGTTTATATTTAATGCAATGTATTTAAGATGTTGAAAAATAAAAATATAATAAAATATGATTTTAGTGAGATCTAGAAGTAAGATGGTTCTATGTTATTTTAATACTTTTTCCAACATTTTTAATGAAAGCAATCTTCCTTGATCTTCCTTGGTCGTGCCTTCCTTTTTTTATATCATTGTAAGATGCTTTTCTATTCTCATCATATCTCTACAACCACCCATCTGGTTGGTTTTCTCCCACTTGCTTCGAAATCCTAATCCTTCTTTATCTCAAATAGATATACTGGCCTATTTTCATATGGATCTATGATACATGGGGGGAATAAATATTAAGGACAGTACTATGCATCATACTTCCACTATTTGGTTTTCCTTCTTTGCATGAGGTTGTTTGTGGGAAAGGGGAATGACAAAAAGAGTAGAAAAGAGGGAGTGGGTAGTTTCACTTTCTCTAATGGGTGATCTCTATAAATCAATTAGCAAGGCGTAAGAGCAAGCATGATTTGTAAATTGTCATGGATATTCCATTGGAATAGTTCATCACAACATATCTTATAATATGTTGAAATCTTTATTATATAGGTTTATTTCCTTAGATCTCATATTTGTTATATCTAGCTTATTGCTCTATTTTATAGAAAATAATTGAAATATGAAAGTAAAAGGACATGCAAATGAAAAAAAACCATTCATGCAAATAAACACAAGGCTTACAACATGGGAAACCTAATACGGGAGAAGACCTAGCATGAATGTGAGGCCTATTCTCTGATATCTTTGCTTCAGTTATGAAAATGAAAATACAAAGGAATAACCACTCACTATGGACTTTCCTATGGCACCATGTCCTGAAAGGTTGCTAAAAAATCTTCCTCATCTTCTATTATGCTCTCCAAATACCACTCCTATATGTTTTTCTCATCTTTGGAACAACTACAATGATAAATAATAGAACCCCTTCTCCTCCTTGCAGCTCGGTATTTAACATAGCCCGATAGACATATAGCGTCAGTGTTTTGACTTCCTCAACCCTAAATTAGTGATAAGGTTTGGACCTTCTAGAATCTTCTTGAAAACCTGCATGTGGCTAGTGAATGGCTCATATAATGCTTGGAATTGACACTCCAATAGCCATAAGAACCCACTTTAATGATCAACCGGGAAATGTAAAACTTTCAAAACAACACACATTGTATACACATTTTTAGGTTTTTAATTGCTCAGGATTTGTTATTAATAACTATTTTTTTTATTTTAATTAGGGGATAGGGGAATCACTTTTCTTTGTCCTTAATTTAATAGAAAATCAGAAGAAAATACTAAAATATACTAATTAGAAATTATACAACAACTTATAATAATTACTTTACAAAAATTTTACATAAAAAACCAAAAATTTAAATTGTAGAAATTTAATATAACAAACCATAAAAAGCCATAAATTTAATGCTACAAAAAATTAATACAATAAACCAAAAATTTATGATACAAAAAAATACAATAATTTGAAAATAATGTTGAAATCTATCTGGATTCAATTCAACCTTTTGCATTGCTACAATTCAGGTACTCAAAATTAATTTACAATTATTAATCCAACCATAACAAGGAATCTTGGAAACAGAAAGAAAATTCTAATCTACCCAATGCATAAAAGTAAATTCTTTATCAAAGATGAAAAAAAATGACTAGAATTAAATTGCAGAAATTTAAGATAAATAAAATAAATGAAGCTTTGTTAGTATTAAATGAGACAAAATAAAATAAACAAAGCTTTGTTGAGTATTAAATGAAACAAAACAATATTAAATAAGTTACAGAAGAAAATAGGATCACCATGGTTGTAGAGTGACCCTTGCTTTACAATATTTTGAATGATGATCCGCGCGCTAACTTAACCAACCACTAGTAATAGTAAAAACAAGATCCAACAAAGATAGTTTGTATTCCAAAAATATGTATTAATAATCAAAATCAATAAACTCCCTTAGGTTATTTTTCTTCTTTCTTTATACAAAAATCCCCATGAGTTCTTCAGTAGTTGCTCATTTTTAGAAAATTAACTAAAAATTGTTTTTAACTAATTTCCTTAAAAAGAAAGCATTACTTCAAGATAATTCATAGTCTTAACAACTAACTAATTTAACTATTTACACAATCCACATTATACACTTAACTAAATGAAGCTAAATGTGTATATGGATGGTCACTTGTATGAGTAGTGTTCAATATGTCCTATGTGGCATTCTACATAATAATCCAATACTTTGTCAGCAACTCCAATGGATCTCGATAAAAAGATAAATATGTATATTTAAAAATACTTAGATGTTGATGAGAAACTCTAAAACACTGATAAATTTTAGCAGTTGATCCCGATGTTGATGAAAACATCTCCAACACCTGAAAAATAAATATATATATATCTATATCTATATATATATATATATATTGAATCCTACAATCAAATAGGTTAACAACCCCAAAGACATACATCATGCATTCACATTCTCTTCTTAGCAAAAAAAACCATTTATTTAACGTAGAATTCAACCTAATAACACATGCTACTCGAGAATGGTAAATGGGGTACACATGGTTAATAATAGGTAATAAAATGATCAAGTTGTCTAATTAAGGATAATGATGGTAAGGTTGAGGGAATAAAAGAGGGTAATTAATGTGCCCATCATACTCCCTAGTTTGGCCTCTTACACGTCCCTTAGGAAACTAATTTGAGCTTGTTTCTTTGAAATAATAAGGAATTAACTATGTAGTGGTCTCTTCGACATGAAATCCCCCCAAAAATTCTATCATCTTCTTTCTTTTCCTTTCATGGTTTTTATCAACAACATTATCTTCCCTCTGATCTACAATATGATGCAGAATCAATGGATATTTAAATATGAAGCCCATCTATTGAAGGCCAAATTCTATCACAGAATTCACACACAATTTGTTGCGATAAAGGGAAACATGCATATTTGGTAAGGAATTTGGTTCCTTTATCTTCAATGTATCACTGAGTCCGTTCCATCTCGGCCTAATAAATAATGGAATAGTGAATTATTTTCCTTTATACAATTCTTTTTCATTATTTTTTTTTTATGTCATTCTCCAGTACATACTGAAAAACCCTCAAATTAATATTTCAAATAAAGTGGTTTGGATTCCAATCAGTATTATTAGGAAATAAATAATTATGAAGATAAAATTCACAATATAAATTCCTTCTCCCTTGTATACTGGAAAAATACATGTTGAAGAATATTTTTCCAGTTTATTTGTGATCCATAGGCATATCTAAAACAATTCTCTCTATTTGAAATCTCAACCATTATTATTTTAAATACATATCATAAAATGGTAAAGGTGGTCTACATGCCAATGTTTCTAATGCCAATTCCCCAATTTTTGCTATTTTTTGTTTAAGAATTTTAATTTCTTCATATTTTTTTATCACTAATCCTTTGCTTCTCTTTTAATTTTTCTTTTAACTCATTATTACTCTTCTCTGCTAAATTGAGTTTTTTTTATGTGTTTCTAAATGATATAGGTGGAGATCAGTGGCCTCCCACCTATTCCACTAGCTCAAATTACAATTTCCATCTTGATAGTTTTTCTATAGTTTTTTAGGTCCAAAACTTCTAAGGCCATTTTGAGGCCTTAAACAACGTTTTTTTGACTTGGAAATGTCTCATGATTCCTTGTTGGGATGTATTGAGATATTTGGAATGTGTACTCCTCGGATATACCTTTTTGGTAGGGTAGCGAGTGCCCCAAATGGAGATCTCATGAAAAATTTACACCCTCAAGAAGTTGATGTATCAACTACTCTCATCAGGTCCCACAAACCTTTTGGTATTTCATCTCCTCACATTAGGGTTTTGGATGTTTAGGGTTTTCTCATTTATTATTTATTTTTAAAAGGCCTTTGGAGCCTCATTATAATTAGCTTCTTGCAAATGAGTGTAGCCAACACATCTCTCTTTAAAGATAAGCTACCACCATTCTAGCTAGCTTGTGTGCTTTGCATTTTACTGTCTTTTGTATTCCAGACAATCATTAATAGAATATGAGTTTTACTATGTTACTATGTTCCTTACAATATCTATGTGTATTTACTTATTATATCTCTGTTGTATTTCTTCCTTCATATCGTTCTCAAATTAATCTGGATCAATGGTATCGGAGCAGTCTTCTCCTTTTCATTCTTAGTGCATGTCCCTGACGAGGTCATGGTATAGAGAATTGGGTCTCAAGCTTGCTTATTTTCAGGAGAAATGCTCTCACTTGGCCAAGAAACCTCCGATGGTGGAAACAAATAGGGACAATAGAGAAAGAGATCCTATCAAATTGTTTCTCAAGGAATCCCTCGCGTGATAGAGGAATGCGATGATGGATAATTTCACCCGGATACTTCGATGGCTTCCAAAAAAAATGGAGGCACCTTCAACCAGTAGTCACTTTAGAGGTGTGACACTCTTTAAGGTACAATTTAACTTTGATATTCCTTTATTTGAAGGCCAAAAAGACACCAATTCTTTGTAAAAATGGTTAAGTTTTCTAGAGGGTTATTTCTCTATCCAAAATTTTCCAACAGTGAAAAATCACCTTTGCACTCATTAAGGCCCCTTCCCCATGTCAAATGTTGGTAGGAGACTTACTGTGAGAAATATGTCGAGGATGAGTCTGCAATTTTTGGGCCAGGACCCACTTGGGTGGTTTTGTTGATTCCATCAAGGAGCAATACTACCATGTTAGAAACTATGGCAACCAGTACATGAGATGGACAACTTTGCATTAGGAGAGAGACAATATTGTGTTAGAGTACACCTATATCTTCCATACCTTGCACACAAATATTGGTATTAAATAATCGAGGAAGAAATTGGTTTTAAAGTACCGTAGTGGCCTACACAGGTACATACAAACATATATGGAGTTCTTGGAAATATCCTCACTAAGAGCTGCTTACCGAGATGTTGTCAATATCGAGAAGAAGTTCAAGAAAAAGAATAAGAGAAATTTTGGTTCTGCAAACCCGTCACTAGAATTTCGGTAAGGGTGGCCCTAACTCCAAGGGAAAAGGGCAGATCAAGGATGGCAAGTCCTAGGAAAACTAGTGATCCAGGATCTTTTCATCGAGTGACTTATAAATAATTGCATTAAATGAGCATAAATTAAAGTGCGCCATTAAAGAAGGAAAATATTAATAATGAAAATACATAAGCATCAAATATGAACACAAAAACTTGATAACGGATTTCGTCCCTCGTGGACTACATCTCTAGGTCCTGCTCTCAAATGGGTAGGATTTTTCATTAACTCAGCAAAATAATTTGGAAAAATGCATAAGTATACCTCATTCTGAAATCAAGCTACATAAATAATGCTCAGATCCAAAAATAGACAACACCACTAAATTTTTGGCGTCAAATTTCCCAAAAATGACTGTCTCCATGCCTTGATTCGACTCTAGAACTCTGAGGCCCAAGAAGAAATTTGTCTCGATTTTTGTGCCCTCCCGAAACCTACAATTAATGAATTTACCTGTCTCATAATGCATGCCCATGCCGTACCACATGCACACCTCTCCTACAGAGATCGACAGACTCAACACTTAAGTAAAATTCATGGCAATCATTACAAAGCATGGGATGTTGGCTCGTTGGTTTGAGCGTGAATGTTAAGGCGTAGTGTGGGGAGGAGGTCCCAATGTCAAAATCGCATGCCTCCCCCTTTTGGTTTGGTTTGTTGTAATATATAGAAATATAAACAAATTTTCTCTGCCAACTTCGGCGGTGGTGCTATCTAGGATTCTAACGAATAGAACGTGGTCGAATTTGGTGTGGTCCACCAGATTTGGTGGACCCACCAATCCATATATATTTTTCAAAATTTGGATACTGGCTATCATTGTTCTTTTTTTGCCTGCCATGTGGTAGCCTCCCATTCAATCACGCCATCTATTTCCAGGTCAACACCACGTCATTGTACGAACTGCCAACTCACCATGCCACGTAATCATTCCACGTCACTATATGGACCATATGGACTGCCACGTGGCACAATCCTATTGGTCCACAAATCGGTCTAAAAGTGAAAAAACTAGGTGACATATGGCAGCCTTTGGTGTTTCCACATCATAATGATGAAACCAGCATGACACGTGTCACCTGTTCCTTCCACGTGTGTTGTATAGATGTTGATGTCATCTGTACAGATGTTGATGTCAACAGTACATATGTTGAATCATCTTCTGCTGACTGAGCTAGGTTGAACAAACTTTGACCATGAATATATTTCGATCTGTAATTACGTTTGACGAGCCGTTTGTGCTTTTATAAATCTCGCGACACACTCTTCGTGATAATGTCATTTTCACTGAGTTTTGGGAGATTTGAATTTTTTCCCTTTCTCTATCTGTTGAGGCCATTCTAAGTGTCATGAGTTGTCTTTGCAAGTTATGAGTTGTTCTTAGCCTTCTCTGGATCCTTTTTGGATCACGCCTTCCCACTAAGAGATTTTTGTACCACCAAAAGATTTCATCAATCAACAGATAAGTGAGGGAAGAGTCTTCTCACTTTTTCCTTCTCTATCCACTTTTCCTTGCTTGGATGTGTGCCCTTTAAGCCTACTCGAAGATAATCAACATCACCCCTGCATGAAGGCCTCGTCCTTTTGTCCAAGATGATATCTTCTTTTAACTCATCCAAGTACTTAGGATAAAACTCATCAATTGAAGGTATTGACGCTTCCTCATTTTGATCCATGATCACGGGAAGCTCAAAAAGTTTCAAGTTCTCTATGTTCACAACTAAGTAGATTTTCATATAAGGTGGAAGATACTGATGAAAATCATTGGTACCTCTTTTATCCAAGATAGTGAAGGGTCCATAATGAATGGGCTTGAGTTTCTTTCCTTCACCCTTCAATCTCTCCTTCTTGATGTGAAACCATACCCGGTCTCCAACATGGAACTTATGATTAACCCTGTACTTGTCATGCTAATATTTATACTATGATTGACTTTTCTCCAACTATTCCCTGACTTCCTGGCGCACCTACTGGATCCTCTAGATGAACTTGTGGGCTATGTCCTCTGTTCTTTCTTCATTCACATCGGTGTCTCTCCCATACATCAAGTCTAAAGGAGCCTTGGGTAGGTACATGAAACATGTCTCAAAAGGTGATCTCTGAGTGGAGCAATGCAAGGCTCAGTTGTAAGCATGTTGTACATAGGTTATCTATTCATCCCATAACTTGGGATGCTTGTTGTAGTAGCTTCGAAGAAAAAGTATCATTGTTCTGTTTACCACCTTTGTCTGTCCATATGTCTATTTATGGAAAGAAGTGCTCCTCTTCAATTTGGTGTCCATCATTCTTCACAAGCTATTCCAAAAGTCCCCAAGGAATCAAGTATCTTGATCCAATATAATGGATGTGGGTAACCCAAAGTGAACCCAAACATATTGAAAGAAGAGATTAACAATCTTCTCAACAATGATCTACTTTTTACATGGCATCAAGATACAAATCTTTCTGAACCTATCCACTACAACATACAAATAGTCATGACCCCCTTTGGTATTTGTAAACCCCCTACAAAATTGATGGAGATACTTTCCCATGGATGTGATGGAACATGAAGTGGTGAGTATAGCCCCAGTTTTCTATTAGTGGGCTTAAAAGTAGAACACATCACACACCCCTTTACATATTTAGTTACAATTTCTTTCATTTGAGGTCAATAAAAAAACCTCTACAAATGAGCCATAGTTTTTTCCGACCCAAAATTGCTAGACACAAGAGAAGTGTGAGCTTCTCGTATAACATGGACTCGTTCACTTGTAGGAATACATAGTTTTCCAAGATGGTAGATTAGTTTTCCCTACAGACAATATTTATATACCCATGCACCATGGGTTATCTTCTCATATACTTCTTTAAAATCTTCATCAATGGCATATTTCTCTACATAGCTATCATGAAATAAAGAAGCATTCTTCAAAATAATAGAAGCAACAATATGAGGTCTAGAAATCATATCGTCTACCTTGTTACTTGTACCGTTTTTGTACTTGATTACTAAATGAAATTGTTGTATAAAACCCATCCATCTGTAGTGTCGATATTGTTGCAGTTTGGTTTGTTCTTGGAGATACTGTAAGGGTTGGTGATCTGTATGTATTATTGTTTCTTTCCCTAACAAGTAGGGCTTCCATTTGTTTATGCTTTGAACTAATGCATACAACTCTTTATCATATGTAGGATAGTTAACAAGAGCTTTGTTAAAAGTTTTAGAGTGGTAACAGATAGGCTTACGATATTGCATCAATACTGCACCCATGGCGTATCCGTTGGTATCTGTCTCGATCTCAAAATATTGTTGAAGATTCAATAGTGCTAATATTGGTGCGGTGTTGATCTTCTCCTTCAAAGTGTCGAAATATTTTTGTTGCTTTCATTCCCACTAAAAAGTGTTCTTCACACTGGTTATGGCATGCAAAGGATCTTCTATAAAGGATAAGTTTGAAATGAACCTCCTCCAATACTGGACTACACCTAAGAAGATTCAGACCTCGGTTACACTTTTTGGCTCAGGCCAATTTACAATTACATCAATTTTGGAACGATAATTTTTTAATTGTCCTCCTCCTACAATATGACCTAAGTACACAAGTGCAGTCTTGCCAAATTCACATTTAGACAATTTTACATTCAACTTTTCCCTCTACAAAGTATCCAATACTTTCTTTACATGCCTCACATGTTCATCCCAAGTCCCACTAAAAATAAGAATGTCGTCTATGTTGATTAAGGTTGGTTGTCATTGATGTTAACCCTTGAAGAAATCCCCACAACACAAAGGTTTGGGTAATGGACCCAATATTGTTTGATGTAAATATGACTCATTATTTTCTTGTCATGTTTGATAAGAAGTACAGATGGATGAACTCCAAAGTGGTCCCCTTATGGTCAAAGTCCTCACGGGAAGATGCATTGTGGAGTAAGAGAACCAATGTGTAATTGTGGAATAATGAAATGAAGGACAATGAATTTTCCAGGTAAAATATCCTATATGGATATTTCTTGTCATTCCATTTCCATTGGTATGTGGAACGTCGCATAACTCCTCACAGTTAGAGAGTTATGGCCATGAGAAGTTGGAGACCCCAGGTTTGGGTGATGGACCCAAGTTTGTTTGATGGATAACTGTATGTGTTATGATATATTTTCAGATAATACTATTATATATGGATAGTACATGTCATTCCATTTCTGTTGGTATGTAGAACGTCACATAACTCCTCGCGGTTCAAGAGTTATGGCCTTACGAAGTTGGAGGACCCTCATATGTCATCTAGAAGCCCCAAAAGGTCAAAGTAGTCAAAGTGGTTTAAGAGATTTTAAAAGGTAAATAATAAAGTGAAGTAATGAGTGTATTATAATTCAAAGTGAAT